>PVHP010048327.1:0-12558 GCA_004024765.1 Zapus hudsonius | reverse complement strand
GGCAAGGGATCCTGTATATCTTAGTACTCATCCCGGTCTTCCTGGCCCAAGTGTGTTGTTACTGATGGGTGCCATGCCTCCGGACAGTCTCCCCCACCACGGCTCTCACAATCTTTCCGCCCCCTCTTCCGCTCAGTTCCCTGAGTCGTGGTGGGTGAGTAATAAGGCTGCTTTAATGTTGCGAGCTTAGAGGTCCTTGGCTTGTATAATTCTTATAGCACTAATTTCAATAAAATTCTGTGCTAGAAATTCCTTGTGATAACCAAAAAGTATGCAATACATTTTTTCACTGTTTCATCAGCAGTCATTTCCCTTTGTTATAAGAAAGAGAGCATATATATATATGCTCTCTTTCTTATAACAAAGATATATATATATATATATATATATATATATATATATATATATATATATATATATATATATATATATAATTTGTTGACTATCACTCCTTTCTGCTGACACATTTGTTCAGGTGTTAACGTCTCATACTTACATATTTAGCTGTTTTCTGTTCATGAAAATGATGATTGAAATAACAAGGAAAACACTTTACATCTTGCCTGGCTCATAATTCAGATTATCTCTTATTGCAGACTATTATTGTTTTTGCCAGTTACTGTTTCCTTTTGATTTTAGGAGTTTTTTTTATATTGACAACATAGAAGAAAATATGAGTGGTAGAACAAGCTGAGGCTGATGTCTAGTGCTATGCACTTATTCTCCTAAAACCAAGTCTATATTTATGATCAGGAAATTTGAAGCATTTTTCTGATGATATTTTATGACTTTGTGCCTTCTGTTTAGACTCAAGTAAATATTTGGTTATTTGATTCAAAATGTTTTCCACAAAACAGGTTCATCTTACCAAGCCTCTAATACCTAAAGCAGGCTCATCTCACTGTAATTTGTTCAGCCAAGTTGCTTTAACACTGAGCTGACTGAGAATATAAGCAAATACGCACATCCTGGTATATGCCTAGGACTGTCAAGGTCAAAAGACAATGAGAATCCTGGGGCCAGCCACCAACTATGGTGGTATCATTGTCAGCTGAGCCTATGTACAGTTAGATATATGCAGGGCAAGCTTGATCTACCATATCTGTGTGGTTGTTGAAAGGAACCATGTTTTCTTTTTTTTGTTCTCTCAATGCGTACAACTTTGAAGCAGGCCCCAAAGTTATAAATACTGTGAGCATCTCTTGAATTGAACTGTGTAAATATACATTTATGTTAATAAAATTTAGCTAGAATTTGTTGGGTATCTACTGTGCACAAGGAACTGCACTGACCATTGCAGGAAGTACAAAGTACTTGAAGAGTCAGGGTGGGTCAAAGCTCAGTGGTACAACATCTACCTAAACACAAGTTATTTATGGCATATAGAATCCACTCCTGGGCTGGAGAGATGGATCAGGGGTTAAGGCACTTGCCTCCAGTACCTAAGGCTCTGGGTTCAATTCCCCAGTACACACATAAGCCAGACCCACAAGATGGTGGCCCTGGTTCTCTCTCTCTCTCTCTCTCTCTCTCTCTCTCTCTCTCTCTCTCCTTGAATAAATAAAATAAAAAAAGAATCCACTCCTGGGAGTGTGAAGGAGTGTATGGTGAGAGGCACATATGTCCTGTCATAGATATGGGAGGTTTTCTGAAGGAAACATTATTTAGGCAGGGACTTAAAGGATTCTATCAGATAGAAATTCTGAGGTGAAGCATTTCAGGCAGAGAATCTATGAGCAGTGAAGCTTGTGGTGAAGGAGTGATTTGTGAGAGGTATGATGCTTTCATTTCTTCCTGTCTTTCATTCACATGTCTATAGCACTGGGCTTAGACAGAATCCCTTTTCCTGCTACATGGGAGGCACTATCTCCTTGCAGAGCTCTGTTTTGTGTTTTAGTCATTCAGTTCTATATACTAACCAATTCTAGGCAACTAATTTAAGTGTCACATTGCCAAGTATTTCTAGTAACTGATAATGGTTAATTTTATCAATCCAATGCTCCATGACACTTGTCATAAGACTTTTACATACTTAATCTCTCTCATTGAATCCTCACAAGAACAATACTCAAATTTAAAAGTAAGCATGACCATTTCAATGAGGAACTTCAGACATGAAGGAAAAAACAGAAGAACATCCCCTAAGTCACTTATCTCCTCTGTAAAACAGCCAGGATTGTATTCCACAAGGTGTAACTCACACCAAGGTCTTTAGGAAGCTAACTGTGGCTCATTTGCAGCAATTTATTGGTGATGCCAGTGATCAAAGTCACCCCGAGCACTGTATTTGTCCAGGGTCCTAGTTCAACATCTTGGAGTTCTCCACTCACTTAACACAGTAAAAGGAAAAATTTTAAAGTACCAAGAAATCATTGAAAAGTTCAGGCCTCCTCTGGGACTCCCCTCTGCAGTTGGCACAGACATCATTTAAGTTCTTCAGGTATGTTAGGGACAGATTCACTAACAGCACAAAAAGGTGAAATTGAAGTGTATGTATGTGTGTGTGATTGTGTGTGAGAGAGTGTTTGTATGAGTGTGTGTCTATTTTGTACCTTAGTCTATTTTTTGAAAAACAGATAAAAGTCCTATCCTGTTTATATTCTCTATCTTGGACATTATAGTTTTCCTTTTCAGATACCTGCACAGTTTTGACAGGAACAGAAGGAGCATAAACACATTTTGGCGAACAAGTGATGACAGAAGCTTTGTTCCTATGGGAGTGTTATGCATGACCAGCGCTAGTGGGTTTGCACCCCACTCCCACTCTTGGCTCTGACACCAGGCCTTGGGGCATATGGCTACTACAGATGTTCCCTGTTCCCACAGGCTCTCTGAGGCCTGGCCTGTAGCAGATGACTGATGGCTGGGGTTCCTTTGCAATGATTCACTTGCCCTGGATATGTTTTGCCAAAGGCAATAAGAGGGGGGTGACCACATTTATTGTTTTTGTGTCTAACCCATATCAGGACTCGTTACCTAGCTCAGCCTTCTTCAGTGTGACAGGGGAGTGAATGGTGTGGTCCAGCTGTCCAATGAGATTGTAGAGAAAGGTGTGGAATGGGTGTAATGGGATTTGTTCACACAGGAGCATATGTCTGTCTGAGTGGCTGTGAGTTTTCTCCATATTCCTAAAGCCTGTTTAATGTAGCTCTTATAACTCCTTATCAGATCTCCAGAGGCTAGTTCCTGGGTCTGACACTTGCCAGTGTTTAATTTTCAAATAAGGAACTTAAATACTCTGAGGAGTTTTTCCTCATCTGTAAAATGGAGACAGTAATATATCTAACTTCCTCGAGTTATTGTGGTGATTAAATTACCAATATCTACAAAAAGCTTATTATAGTGTCTTGCATAATGAAAAGGTATGTTATTATCAAAAAGAAAATATTAGAGTAATTTTAGCTCTATAGTTCATATTTGACTGACTAAACATTATGTTGTAACCATTTTTTTTTTCAGGAAGAAGAGGAAAATGGGTTTATGAACTTCTGACTGCCTACACTCCAGGTTTACAATCCCATTGGCCTGAAGCTGCACAGTTGCCTCTCCAGTCATTGCCTGGAGCTCTGCACTTCTTCTGAGTCTTTGTCCTTAAGAAAATTCTCCAGTGCATGTATTTATCCAAGAGTCTTTCTTAAATACTTGCTGCTTTTGAAATATTTAGAGTCTAGCTTCAGATAGGAGAATAAATTCTTTATGTATCACAACTTTTTATGTGTAACTAGAAAATGTGAAAAAAAGGAAATCTGGATATATGTGTTTCCATCAGCTGAAACTCAAGGTCTAAATAATAACTTTTGTCCTAACACCGCTAGTGTTTTTTCGTGTGGACTTTGAAACTTATTAGTGAATGTAGTAACATTGGGTTTCTTTGAGGCTATTTAAGTTTACTTACTAAGAGCTTTCTGGAAATAAAGTGCTATATAAGAGAAGTCTTTTAATGGTGGAAAGTTGTACTAAGATAAACCAATGGAAGAGACTTATTGATCTTGGTGGACACTTTTATCACCCCTCAAATGTGGCAAAAATAATTGAAGAAGCAAAGGACAGAAATATTATTTACTGGCCCTCTGGCTGGGTTAAGAGTCTGTGCATCAGGTATGGTGGTTGTCATGTTTTGATGCAGGTATCCCCCACAAACAAATGAATATGTTATGATTGATAGAGCCTCAGCTGATGGCAGTTTGGGTTTTACAACCTTGCTGAGCTGTGTTGTTGGGGGTGGACTTATGGGGTTATACACCAGCTTCCCTTGCCAGTGTTTGGCACACCTTCCTGCCGCTATTTCCAGTGCTGTGGCAGAGGTGATGTCCACCCCTCTGCTCATGCCATCGTTTTCCTGCCAGGATGGAGTCTCCCCTCCAGTCCATAAGCCAAATAAACCCATTCCTTCACAAAAAAGAAAAAAAAACAATTGAAGAAACATTAGAATGGACACACTGGTGGGATTATAATGGACATGATAATACTACTAATGCTGATCTCTTATGTATTATATTTGAGTAAAAAGAGAATAAAGCTTTTAAGATGAAAGAGATTAATTTTCCATATTCCTTTCTCTTACTGCCATTGGAAATTGCTAGGGACGAAGGATGCTGACATTATTATGGCTTCAATGCTAATGAGAACAAGTCCACCATCTGCTCATTAAATAATGTCACTAGAAGAACACAAGAAGCTCCTTTTCCAAAATTTCACCTGACAGGAAAAGACTGAATTGATTTCATTGATACTCTTTCCCCTTCCTTCTGTTTTCTTATAGACTGGCTCTTGGCTGGCCTTGAACTCGGCATACAAATCATCTTGGCTTCTTATTCTAGGTGTTCCTGCTTCAGCTTCCCAAGTTCTGGAATTACAGACATGTGCCACAACGCATGGCTCATTGTTTTTCTTGACATCACTTTCTGTATGAAATATATGTGAGAAGCTATGCAAATTTCAGGCTTTGGATTTTATGAAGGACGTTCTGGAGAGATGACTTTTATCTTCATGGAGAATACAAGGATATTTCCGTACTAACTTTAGAAGAAAAGATTGTATGGAATGCTTGGAGTTGAGTGTTACTTTGTCACTGCCCACCGCCAAACACACACACACCCCTTATGGGTGGAAGAACGCGCGTTCTCTCTTTATTGCTCTCCCTTATTGCTCTCTCAGATCCCTCAGATCTCTCTTCCATAAATGAAACCAGACTATATAGAGCTCCTTGCCAATCAGGGAGCTATTGGTCAGTCTATGGTAAGAACCTGTTGGACATGATGTGCAAATAGCCAATCAGGACTTCCTCCTGAAACCTATTAAGCCAAGCCCCTCTTGGCAAGCTGTCAGGCGATGTCCTGAGATTAAGCCAGGGTGTGCCTCCGTGGGCCCCCAAAGGCTTTCGCCCCCGACATTACTTTTTAGACCTGCTAAGGAAAAATAATGGACTGGTGTCATATGCTTTTGCTAAGCCCCAATAGCTCAAAGAAGGAATTTAGCTGTAATGCCAATGTATTTCTTCTGGATTTCATCAGTTTGCCTTACTATCCCTTTGTCCAGCTTGTGATGGGCACAAAATGCCACAATTTCAGCATTTTTTTTCTCCCAGTTGTTTTCCAATCAGTGATGATTTCCAGCAAGAAACTGAAGGGAGGAAGGAAATGATGTAAAGGTGTGTATTCCCTGGATTCCAGCCCTAGTGTATTGCAGTGGGTGTCTATATCTTGTATAAAAGCTCATAGTTCCTGTTAGTCTTCAGCATAAGCTGCATCCCAGAAACAACCATTCTCTCAGTTCATTTCTAATGGATTTCCTCCTCTGTTACTAACAGGGACATAAAGCTGCTGTTTTTCTTTTCCTCTTAAAATGTGTCCATGTTTTCCTAAACAGTATTTTCATTAATGTTCTTTAAATTTCCCATATGAGTGCTTAAATGATGGATCTTGATTCACTATGAACACAAAAATCAGACAAGGAAAGTAAATGAAATATTCATGGGGACATTGCACATTATAAAATAAAGATATAACAACATACTAGGCTAATGAAGATCAGTTGTACATGATATTTAGGACAAAAAAAACATGTGTCACTGTGTTTGTTCACACATAGTTTGGCAGAAACCTGAGTGAAACGAATGGATTTAGGTATCAGGTATTTAGATATGATGAATGGCTTTCCGAGTTTAAAATTCCTTTAGGATTTTAAGATGATGAAATATGGATTTAGTTCGATGTAGCAGTCAGAAGAATAGAAAATTACTAAGTTGTAATTTGCCATGCTCAAATTCAACGTTTTAGTGAACATGAGATAAACTAAAAAAAAAAAAATCCATCAGAAAAGGAGAGCTTAGTGACATTTCTGTCACTAAGAAAACAAAGAAACATCAGACTCAAGATAAATTTTAAATTATTTGAAATTACCCATTGTTATCCCAGGGGAAGACTCCAAATCATGTGAAAACATTAAAATGTATTTCCAAGTAAAAAAGCTTGTCCTTAAACTGTGCATGATTGAGTGGTGATACTACACACATGAAGGAAAAACACCAAATAAACAGAACAAAACAAACAAACAAAAGCTTAAGGCATTCTTAAAAGGAAGAAATGGCAAAAGCCAGCTGGGAAACCTAGTAAGAGCTGAAAGTCAAGTGTAAAGTAAAACTGAGGAACTATTAATTAAAATGATAAGTATTTGGAATAATTTAAAATGCAGAGGCAGCAAAAAGAAAATTGGGTTGAAAAAGGCATACACAGGCTAGAAAAACAAGCCAGCAAAAAGAATTTCATATTGCTTGTGGAAGACTTTAAAAACCACTGTATATAAAAGTAGAACACATTAGATGTATTGGGAAAAAAACAGTGTGAATAAATCTCATCCCATAATCAATTTTTAAAGACTCTAAGTTTGGTATATGGGTGCCCTAAGTATGCAATTTATTATTCTAATAGACAATGTGCTGGCTCATGTGCTTCTCATAATAAGCATTTAAGAGAACAACACATTAGAGAAGCATTTCTATACCAAGCTGGCTGTTGGCACTGAAAATAAATTGTTATACTACTCAAGTCCATTGAGAACAATGTGTTGTTGTGTTGGTGGAAAGGTGACATTTTTTCTGTTAGGGAAAATCTAGTCTGCTTCATCTATTGGAGTTATTTGCACATAAATATAATCCAGGTAGACAAAGAAAAAGAAGAAGAAGAAGAAGAAGAAGAAGAAGAAGAAGAAGAAGAAGAAGAAGAAGAAGAAGAAGAAGAAGAAGAAGAAGAAGAAGAAAAGGAGAAAAGAAAGAAAACCAAAATAGAGGATTCAGGTAAGAATTGTTAGCCAATCACTCTGGGCCTAAGATTGTGCTAAAAATTTTAGCACATCAATCAATTCCTCCAAGTATCTTAAAGATAAAGTATTCCTATTGTCATTTAATAAAGGAAACTAATTGAAAGTGTCCTGCATCCACCTTGCCAACCTGCTAATGTCTAATCTGTTAGGAAGTCGAAACCTCATGCTACCTTATTTATTTCAGTAACTTACGATTTAAAAAAATAACAAATATTTTTCATAATTTTTAGAAGTTTTTTTAAATCACATCCTAATTTGCAAAGTGTTTTGCAAAGATAAGGGGTTGATTTAAGAGGTGAAATCATAGTAACAATCAAATCTTTCATTTTAGATATTATTAGCAGTGAATGGCAGAGTTCTACAGTGGTCCCATATTTTATGTCCTTGGTATATACTTCCTCCAAAACTCCAGAGATGAGACTATGATGGACATAGCCTCCCACAGTTAATATTGATTATATGGTATGGGCTTCAAGAAAGGAAGGGTATCAGCTGGATCGTAGTGGTGCAAACCTGAAACCCCAGCATTTTGGAGGCTGAGGCAAAATGATCTCAAGTTGGAGGCCTATGTGGGCTTGAAAGCTAACCAGACAAACAAACAGAAACCGCAGCCAAAGACCACTAAAGGGAGATTATACAGCCATGTTCAATCACACAAAGACTATCAAAGCCCAAATTTCACTGGCTTGTTACAGGATAGCAATCCAAATGGGCTCTTGCTGGCTTGGCAGCGATGAACCCCACATGGGAACTGTTAAATGAGAAGGGAAGCCATAACAGCTATTTGTAGAGCCCAATGGACAGCTAGTAGGAAAGTGGGGACTCTGTCCAGCAACATGGGAAACAGATTCTGCAATTAACAGTGCAATTGAAAGAGGACCCGAGTCCCCATGAGAACTTAGCTCTTCAGTGACACCTGGGTTTCAGGCTTCTGAAACTGATCAGGGATCTTGCTAAGCTCAGGCTTCTGATCTACAGAACTGGGAGCTCAAAGTTGGTGCTGTTTAAAGCTGTCTAGTGTTTGGTGATAAGAAACTAATTCAGAAAATGTTCTCTCAGGAATTTGTCTTATCTGACAATTTTACAAAAGTTCAGGTGACCAAAACATTAAACTATAGGAGACTTGCCATAGGTTTGGTCTGTGGGGAATGCATCCATGGAGAATGAGTTATGCTGAACGATTGAAGCTTCAGTGTGGGCAGAAGGCAAGACACTTGAGGAAGAATCAATATAGATGATATTTGCAAGATGATGGATGGGTCTTAATCAGCAGTTAATGATTCATTAAAACACTACAGGGGATGCTTTCATTTTTCTCTGACATTAAAGTAATGTAATGACATTAAAGTAATACACAACGGTTGAAATGTTTAAAGGGGGGGGTCTGAGGATCATCTGGAGGGTGTTGGAAACTAACCAGAAACAAAAGGCTTGGGAAAAAAATATGGTCAATTGTCAATTTGTCAGTTAGATCAGTATGGCAGTTCTGACTACTCCTAACCAGTTGGTTCTCTGTGCTCTGGGGAGAAAGTGAGATTTATTTGCTTGGTGAAATCTAGACAACATTTCAGAAATGTTTGGCTGGGCTTCAAGGCAACAAAATCCTTCCCAATATATAAACTATAAATTGCATCTTAACCTTTTATACAAGTCATAAAGATAAAATTTTACTCATTTTTTGATTTATTTTTTAAACTAAAGTTTCTGTATGATAGAAAAAAATAGTTTTATTTATTGGTCTTTTCCAAAGGTCCTTAGAGTTAGAAAAGGTAGTCTTTCCCAATACTACCAAGAGAAATTTTAATAATTGGGGAAAACAAAGCCATAGTGTAACTCATAATTGATAATATATTTAAGAAATTTGGTTCACTGAAGAAGTTGTATGGATGGGTCTTAGTAATTGAATGCTTGCCTAGTGACTAAGGCCTTGGCTTCAAACCCTAGAAGCACAAAAATAAATACACAAGTATAAATAATTGTAGAAAATGAAATAAAAGGCTTCAAGAAATGTTGAATCCATCTATTATAAATGCAAAAGAATAGAGCTTCTGGTTATGTCCTTCTAGGTCATATATCTGGCTACAGTATCACTTTGTACAGCACTTACTGTGCATTTGAATTCATTTGTTCATTTCTCCCTGCAATAGTCAAAGTCTAAATAATGCTTTTAATATTCAAAAAATCTTCCAGTTTTGGCAATCAGGTAAAAATGAATAAATATCTTGATTATTGGGTCATTTAAGGCATCTTACTATCATAGTTAACTGTCACAATAATTAGAAAGAGACGTCTTTATCCAGAAAACAGAATTTAAAATATCACTATTATTTTCCTCATTGGAGAAACTTAATAAGCCAAAGGGAAATGTATTAGATGATTTCAAAAAGTTCCAGTTATTGTTCCACTGAAAAGACTTCTGTACTTTTTTATACGATTGTTTATATCTGGTTCATTTCAGGGGAGTCTATTGCATATTTTATATATAAGTTAACTCCCAAATTTGTTAATATATTGTGGCTATGCCTCTTCATTTATTTGTTCATGCTTATTGAAAGCATGTGACCCATTATTGGAAAAAGATTATAATTCATGCTTAATGAGTAAATACATTTTCCCTATTAGGTAATACCAAAAACTGCATGGCTTTGATTCCAACCTGGTTCTGGCTTGAAGCAACTGTGTTGTTTTATAGTATACGTGGTGTACTTCATTTTGATATTTAGGGAATATTTGTTACTATTATCTTAGGACTTCTAGCTTCAAAAAACCAGTTACTTCATCTTTCCTTTAAATAAAGAATTATTGTAACTCATTATGGACAATAAAAAAAGAATTATATCACATTTATTATCTTTACCATAATTTAAAGGGAGGTATGCAGTCTGTGTTTTTTTTTTGAGGGATGCAAGAATAGAAACATGGAGGGGAGTTAGTGTGAGGATTACAAAGAGGGATGGAACTCATAATCAGTTTATTAGGTGCTTATTAGATCATCACATTCATTTTTATTTATACATTTAGATCATCATATCTTTTTGAGACAAATTTAACATCTGGAGCTCTTTCACCACCAAGAATTGAGCTATGGAATTATCTAAGCATACCACATTGTGAATGCATTTGTTTTCTATTCATGATGTAACAAATTATCATGATTTTTGCATTGCAGTCAGTTCTTTATTAGGCTTTTACATGACATAATATAAAGTTTCATTCCATGGATACACTGAAAACAGGGTGGACAGTTTTGAACTCAACAGCATTGTTTATGAGATCTAATCTTGATAACACTATGGGAATTTTAATTAGTTCCAATTGTCTTTCATCAGTGTTCCTTACAGGTATATTGATTGGCACCTCATATTCTCATTACAATTAACAGGCAATATAATATTTGCCATATGAAAAAAGGCACAAATACTTGCATCTACTTGAGTGAAAGGATATTTTAAATGATTGTTATATTTTAAAGGATTATTTTTTCTGTTTTTCTCATTTATGAGAACCCAGGTATAATTTTCAAAATAAGGATGCTTAGTGCACATTTATATAATAGTTCAAATGGCTTTACAGTAAGATTCTGGTTGGTGTCCTATTTCACTTCAAAACAAAATATCAAATAGAACCTTGGATTTTCATATCTATTGTACTATGAATAAAATATAACATAATTATAAATACCATTGAGGCACATTTCTATACTTTCTGTGAATTATGTAAAGTTCAAAGCTTGACTTGAAACAGTGCATTTATGATAAATTTTATTAAAGATATGTACATACAATTATTCATACTTAAAATAGAATTTGGAAAGAAATATACTTCAACATCAAGGTGTTCCTCATTACAGCTAACATTTGTGGAATATTTATTATGTCACAAGCTTTTCTCAAAAAATCTAGGATGTATCACTCCATATAATCCCAATGTGAGTTTTATATATTGTCTTTATTGTATATACGAAGCAAAATTACAAGGTGATAAAATACTTATTTAGCACTTGCATTTGGACATGAATATTCAATGGATTCTTATTTCTATCATGTCCACAATCTATGATGAAAATCTTAATCACTGTATATATTACTTTTATAAATGTAGAAAAGAAGAAATGAAGGTTTTCACTTGGGAAAAAATGATCCTCAAAAAAGAAGTCAATTGCAAATGCCTTAGTTTACCTGAGATAATCGTTTAATATGTAAGAGAACTTATGTTTAAAAATCTATCTTACTGAGCACATGCCTGTAATCATGTAATTGTAGCACTCAAGTGGCCAAGCAATGAGGATCCTGAGTTCGAGGCCAACCTGGACAATAGAGCAATACTTGCCTCAAAAAATGCAAACATTCCATTTTTTTAAAAAATATTTTATTTATTCATTTTCAAGCAGAGAGATACAGGAGATAGATGATGAGAGAGAGAGAGAGAGAGAGAGAGAGAGAGAGAGAGCGCACCAGGGCCACCACCTTGTGGGTCTGGCCTATGTGGGTCCTGGGGAATTGAACCGGGGGCCTCAGGCACTGGAGGCAAGTGCCTTAACCCCTGAGCAATCTTTCCAGCCCTCCATTTTTAAAAAAATAAATTCAGTCTAGTTTCCCAAATCTCTATTGAATGGTCAAATAAACTTATTTGTTTTTATTCTTCATGTGCATATTCCACATATTCCCAAGAAAAATAGTTCAGAGAAAGTTGTAAAACACATTAAAAATCTTTTAAATGAGTTAAAAACTGATATCTTCATTGTCATAAACTTGCAAAAGTGTTTTGCTTACAAATCATGTTTGTTGCATTCAGAATTGTTGGAGTCACAGGGAAAAACAAAGTAAACCTTACTCAGCAGGTCAGGCCATGTTCTGCTTACTTCCTGTGGTATGTCAGATTCCCACATCTCCACATTAGTGGTTAAAACATTTTATTATTATCTCTACAAGTTCTGAGCTGAGAGGTTCCAGCTCACATTTTAATGCAGTTAGGTTTTCCTGTGGTTTCAGTCAACAGAAGTCAAGACTGGGGGGGGGCACCAAACTGTCATGTTCTTCTGGATGGAAGCTGTATCCAGCTGTTGGAGGAAGGGACCTTAGCTAGTGTTACTGACCACGACATTTCCAGGTGCTTTCATGCATCTTGGGCTTTGAGGAGAATGACATCTAAGTCTCTAAAAGGTGTACATGTATAAGAAGTGAGTGTTCAACTGAATACTTTCAAGAGATGGAAGATGGAAACATCTGGACTAAACAC
>PVHP010048326.1:0-12581 GCA_004024765.1 Zapus hudsonius | reverse complement strand
GTTTAACTCTGTTCTTGTGTGAGTTCACTAAGTAAGATCTGCTCCAAATCTGTCCACTTTTCTTTAAACTTCATTATGTCGTTTTTTTCTTTCCGCTGAGTAAAATTCCATAAATGTACCACAGCTTTGATATCCATTAATCCAGGGATGGGCATTTGGGTTGATTCCAATTCTTGGCTATTATGAATTGGGCTGCAATAAACATGGTTGAGCAAATGTCTCTATTCTGGGGGTGACATCTTGAGGGTAGATGCCCAGTAGAGGGATAGTTGGGTCCATTGGTAGCTCTATGTCCAACCTGTTCATGAGCCTCCACACTGCTTTCCATAGTGGTTGAATGAGCTTGCATTCCCACCAGCAGTAAATGAGGGCTCCTTCGCCCCCCCCCCATTCTCGACAGCAATTATTGTTGTTGGATTTTTTGATAATTGCAACTACAGAGAGGCTAATCCCAAAAGAATCTCACCAAATTAGAAATGTGTGTCGCATTTAACCCATATTGACCTCATTCTCCAATGGAGATCCTGTTTATTTGTATTTTTCAGAAGGCAGTGAGAGAGCCGAGGTCATTCCAACTCCACCAATGAGCTACAGGAGGAACCACCCCAGGCTTATCATGTAGGCCCCAAATGAAACCCTGGAGAGAGTGACAGGATAGCAAGAGATCTATCAGCACAGCTAATCAGTCAACCCAGGAGAAGTCAGAGTGACAGACACCAAGGATTTCCAACACGACCTAAAGCAGAAGTACAGAGGCCATAAAGATCTCAACAATAAAGCAGTCTTAAATCTCACCCACCATGACTCAGGGGACTAAGCGGAAAGAGTGTAAGAGTCATGGTGGGGGAGAATATCCAGAGACATTGCCCCGCCTCAGTAACAACACACAAGTGGGGGAACCTGGCCTCCTCTTGTGTTATCCATAACCTCCTACTCCGTGGAACCATCCAGTATGCCCACGGAGGAGGATACCCAGTGGATTGGGGATAGGGAGAAGGGAATCGGGGATACCAACGAGATATTTACTAATACAATGTATCCAATTTTGTTCAGTAAAAATATTGTTTTTAAAAATAAAAATAAAAAAGAATATTTTTAAAAAATCAAAAGAAACCCTAAATCCTAAGAATAAAGATCTTGAAACATAAGTGGAAGGCCGAAGCAGGACCAAGCCTGACGTGAGCAGAGAAAGCAGTCGGCACCCTCCATGTATGGTAGGAATCCAAGAGGAAGAGGAGGGAAGGGAGGGGATGGAGGGGGTGTTGAGGTCACTCCTCAGCTGGCATGTATTTGTGTCCAGCAGCTTCCCTTCCTCACTCACTTCCATGGCACAAGGACCGTGGTCACAGCTGCTAGAGCTGGGAGCTGGCCCTGTGGGCATTGGTCATTATGTTCATGGATGCTTAAATTCTCCACAGCATAAAATGATCTGGTACCACGGGCTACTTGTGAGGCTGGGGCTGGAGAATTAGAAGTTCAAGGCCTGCCTGGATCACAGAGCAAGTTCACAGCAGCTGGAGCAACTTAGAGACTCCTCTACTCAAAATTATAAGACGGTGAAAAAAGGTTGGCTTCTCAGTGACCTGCAGCCCAAGCGTATGTGGTCTTCAGCAGTAAGGTCCTACCATCTCATTCTGGAGGGCAACCAAGGGCCTTGGCAATGGCCTATAATGTTTGGGGGCCTCAGAAACCTCCCTGGCCAACAACTCACTGGAAGGTATCCCATCCCTGGCACTGAAGCTTTTCTAGTAACAATTGATGGTTACTGGCTGTGCCATTCTATGAGGGGGAGCATGCAGTGTTTGGCTTTCTGGGCCTGAGTTACCTCACTTAGTATGATCCTTTCCAGATACAGCCATTGCCCTGGCAGGTCACTGAGAAATCAAGCTGGAGCTGAGCTGGAAACCTCCTCCCTGTTAACCAGTTGACAGAAAGCGGGTAAAAGCTATGTCTGCCTGCAGCCCTATGGGAGAGAGAAGTCATCAACAGTGGTGAACAGCAGTGGACCTTGCAAGCCTTTAGACTGGCCAGCCCGGCCAAATGTGCCAACTGGGGCAATAGTGGCACATCTGTTATCGGGGAAACCAACCGCTCTCCAATTGGACTGAAGGCCTGCTCCATGGGAGGGAATACATGTCTGGTACTGAAGATCTAGTCAAAAGCCTATGGTCGGGGAGGTCATGAGTTCTTGGGGAGTAATGCCTGTGGTTGTCTGGATACATGCATATATCATGCCCACCAAACTGCCTTATGAGTGAGTATTTTTTAAAAAATACGTATACCCAAATAATAATGCTACTCTCTTATCTAGAGAAGCTTCTCTTTTCAGATAGCAGTGACCACTGGGATAACTCAAAAGACACCACAGTGCTGAGAAGAAGTGACAGTGGAGTGTTCAGCACTGGGACATCTCCATCACACCTCCTGAGGCTCAGGGTCTATTGCGGAAGAGGTGGAGGAAAGATCGTAAGAGCCAAAGGAAGGGGAGGACTGCTTGCAACACAAGCTTCCAGACACAAAATGGCTTTGATGTTCATGACTTCGCAGTGCCTGATAATACCTACACATAATGGGAGGAAAAGATGATGACACCGAAACAAAACAGACTAATTGAGAGGGGGAAGAGATATGAGGGAGGGTGGGGAGGGTGTCATAATGGTTTCTAATAAAAAAGTTAAAAAAAGTGACAGAAGGGTTGGGAATACAACTCAGTGGTTGAGTACTGGCCTCGCACGAATGAGGCCTTAGGTTCAACTCCCAATACTGCAAAAATAACACTAAGCCACAGAAGGTCCGTCAGAGGTCATAAGAAATGTTCATGGCCAAGGACAAAGGAACCCCGGCCCAGCCCAGCCCAGCCAGGGACAAGAAAACTCAGCAGAGGGAGACCCTGCAGCCAAGTCTGGGACTGAGCAGGACCTATTCCTTTGGGGTGAGGACCCCTAAGTGGGTGCTTCTCAAGACTGGCCTCGAGGCCTTCATGGTAGGGAGCACCACCATGTGCAATGGTGAGACCGGAGGTCCTTTCTGGAAAGGGGAGGTTGTGCCAACCAGCTTTCAAGTGAGAGGAAGCAGGAGGCGTGAAACGCAAGGCTGATCTCATTTCAGGGAACTGGCAAGGGGTGATTATTTATGAATGCATCACCTACCTTATGCTTTCCCGTGCAGGTTCACGGAATCATGATTTTTATAATTACCTATGTTTAGAAATACCTTCATGTACAGAAGTAAATACGCCTCCCGCCGAGAAGAGCAGCGGCCCCTCCTCTACCAGGATCAGCAAGCTTTCTCCCAGCAGCACCTTGAGCTCCTGTTGGCTTCTTAGGGGCAGGTGGGATGGAGAAGTCCCGGGCCTCAGACCTCGAGCAGCAAGCTGTGCTCCTGGGTCAAGGGCGACCTCCCACCTGGAACATCTGATCTGGCACTTTCAGCTCGGGAACTTCAGCCAAGCGTTACCTGCTGGGAGTCCCCAGAGCCCGAGAAGCTGAAGGGAGGGAGCCTCAGAGCTGGCCGACTTCACCTCTGTCCTTCACTTGGGGATGCAGCTCTTCCCTTTGCGGTTAAGATGTTCTTTACAGGGCTGGAGAGTTGGCTCAGCGGTTAAGGCACTTGTCTCCAGTGCCTAAGGCCCTGGGTTCAGTTCCCCAGGACCCACATATAAGCCAGACCCACAAGGTGGTGGCCCTGGCGCTCTCTCTCTCTCTCTCTCTCTCTCTCTCTCTCTCTCTCTCTCTCTCTCTGTTTGAAAATGAATAAATAAAATATTAAAAAAAGATGTTCTTTACGGGCTGATGGAGGCTTGGGCTTCTCCAGAAGGTTTTCCTTAGCCCTCCCCAAAGCCCCCTGGCTGTTTTCCATGGGAGCAGTATGTGTGCTTCGGGGCTCACAGGCTCTGGGGGACGCTGACTTCTCAGCTTTGCTGATTGCCATGTGGTGGGAGCCTGTTCTGGGCTGGGGTCCATGAGGACTTTCCTCTGGGATACTGACTGTGCTGGTGGGGAGGCCAGACTGAGGGCTTTGAAATTTATACTCAGCACTGTTGGGGGGTGGGGGGAGGCCAGGGAGGGGCTTTGAGGAGGTTCATGGGCTGTGGGGGGAGTGAGTGACCAGGACAGGAGGGAGAGCTGAGAGTGTTTAGGGACCTGGCCTGGGTGCATCAGAGAAGTGGTATCTAGTGAGAAGTGGGTGAGGCCCGAGAGCAGTGCTTTGCCATCACCCCCTCCCAGTGGGTGCCAGCCGCTCTCTCTGTGGCCCAGACGTGGAACCCTCGTGGGCTGGACAGGTCAGGTCACCCGCCTCGTCTTCATTCCTTCATGCCAACCATCCATTCATTCGTGAAGCAGGGCTAATGTTGATGCCAGCCTCCCAGGGGGGCACATCTGTCATGTCTTTGAGTGGCATGCACACACATAGGCAGACGCCCATGCCATGTGTTCATGCCAATGGGGACAAGGGAGACGACCACAGGGGGACTGTCACCTTTCCTGGGAACTAATTAGTTCACATAGGAAAGAAGGTGAAAGGAGACCCCTCCAAGGCTGCCCGGTAGAAGAGTAGGGTGAGTTCCCCTGGTTGCGTCTCTGGAGGGCAGCCTGTCATGGGGTAGAGGCCACCTCTTTTCTTCCTTCTCCTGCCTGGTCCCCGACACATGTGATGGTTCACATTTGATCATGGATAGTAAAACACGTACCACAGTCTATGACATGAGTGGGTGTCGTAGGCAGGCACACGCCGCTGGGATGAATCTCCAAACCAGGCAGAATTTGGGGGAGGAAAGTATTTATTGAACTAACGGATTGAGGGGAAGTTAAGGGCAAGGCTGGCCCCCTTTCACAGACCCAAGCAAAGACAGACAGAATCCCACCACCTTAAGCAAGCACCCTGTAACCCTGCCACACACAAAGCAACAGAATTGCCAGACTTGAGTTCTGGCTGCTGTTTGCATATGTGTAGCAGGAATTTTGCATCCACCTTAGAAATACCCAGGTCAGACCCTAGGAGGCCAGGCCAAAGTGACACCTCCTCCAGCCCCGAAGCTGGAGACAATTAACAATTCTAATAAGCCATTGATTCTATTGGGGACATTTATTCAAATTACCACAGTGGGCATTTCTGGCTGAGTCCTCATGGGTCTGGCACTAAGCTGACTAGTATCAGGGGACATTGTTCTTAGTTAACATTTGCTGGCTGAGAGCTGCTTGGGTGTGGCCCTTGCTGTGGGTGTCTGTCCTTGGGTGGCGCTGTCTGGTTCTGTGCAGTTACACACAGGGCTCTCTCTGCTCCTGAGCCTGTAGCTTCTGAGCCTCGAGTGGAAGCATGGCCTGGCTTCTCGAACTGGTCGGCTCCTCAGGGGTTCCATGCTGAGCTCAGTGTCTTCCAGGTAAGAGGCCAGAGCCAGTTCCACAGCACCCTTAAGGGAGGATGTGACACCCTTAAGAGAGGATGGGGTGAGCGCTGAGGAGGTGAAGTGTCCTCCTCTGTCTTATGGCCCTGGTTAGAAAACATTGGGGTTGTCATTCCAGCGATTCCTGGCTGGTTGACCCCAGTCCTCCTTCCTTGGTGGAGTGGGGCCCGAGGGCAGGTCTGCACACAGTCCCCCTTACTTACAATGGGAGTCCTGTGTGTGCATATGCGGTGTGCTCAGCATCCAGTGTTTGCACACGGAGTCCTCTGAGTGCCCGTCAACCTTGCCTCTGAGAAGGAGCCTGCTTAGGGGCTGGCTCATGGTAACCAGGGGTGAGTAGCTCATTTCAAAGCAGGTGGTATGGGGTCACATTTATAAATATGTAAGCACCCCTCGGTTCCGTTCATCCTGCCGCAGCAGCCAAGCCTGTCCCCCCCACCCAGCTCTACCCCGGGGACCACAGGGGAAGGGCCTCAATCCTCAGCCTGCAGTTCTGGGACTAATGATTCACATTCAGAAATGCAGCCTGTGCCCAAGTTTAACCCAAATTCACACACACACACACACACACACACACACACACACACACACACACCCCACATGTGAGATCAGGTGCTTTTCGCAGTGTGCAATCTCCTTCGACCTTACTCTCAAAGTCGCAGCACAGCGGAAGCACCAAGAATGGCTTGGCCAGAGAACCCACCCAGCTGCTTACTTGCCCTCGTGCCCATTCTCACCTCTTTCCATCTGTTTGACCACCCATGGGTGAAGCAGCTGTCCAGTGAACCCTTTCTGCGTCCTTTCATGCCATAGCATCTGCTTGATTATAAAGATCCAGGGTACCCGGATGTGGTGAGGGACTCACTGTCTCCTGCAGGAATTGGACAAACACACGAATAACCCCAGTATAATAAGATAAGAACACAGATGGCTCAGAGTTAGGTTTAGGGTTAGACATAATTAAGGAAGCAGATGGGGAAACAAGTTAAAATTCAGTAAAATTTTAATTAAAAGATTATGCATTTCCACCCTAAGATCTTTCAAAGATGAGCTCAAACCTCACGTGCACGCCACCCCCATCCTCACAAGCACACAGACCCAAATGCAATCTGCTCAGAGCAGTGTGGACGTCACCCATCCTGGAATCTGTCATCTTGCTTCCCTGTAGCCTGCTCCCACGAGGGAGAAATTGGCCCTGTTTTCACTCTCAATCTGTGGGTTCAGCTCTACAGAGCCTCCAGGCTTTGTCCTAGGAGGGCAGCAGATGTGAGGGCAGGGGGCTGAGGAGAGAGGAGGGGGAGCAAGCGGTGCTTGGAATTGCCCAGGGTCCTGGCCAGCCAAGTCCCATCTCTACCAGCTCTCAGGTGGTCCCAAATCAACCCCCACGCACTAGGACTGCATTCCTCCTGGCTGGACCGGGATGCCTCTCTCTGCTTTTGCTTCTGGGATCTGCCCTAGCATTAAACCCCTGTGAGCTGGGAGAGTCTCAGTGGGTAAAGCACTTGCCATGCAAGAGAGAGGACCTGAATTTGGGTCCCCAGAACCCACTTCAAGCTGAGTGCAGTTGTGTTTGCCTAAAATCCCAGTGGTGAGATGGGGAGGCAGAGACAAGAGAATCCCCCAGAAGCTCAAGGGCCAGCTAGCCTGGTGCACATGGTGGCAAATGTTGAGACCCTGCCTCAAGCAAAGCGGAAGGTGAAGATGAACACCTGAGGTCCTAACAAGGGTCCTAGTGCATACACCCACCTCGCACACATAGACATGCACACACACGTGCCATATACACCCAAAGGT
This sequence comes from Zapus hudsonius, assembly GCA_004024765.1. Lineage (NCBI taxonomy): Eukaryota > Metazoa > Chordata > Mammalia > Rodentia > Dipodidae > Zapus > Zapus hudsonius. Next base: position 5,383 of record PVHP010048326.1, on the reverse strand, counting down.
TTTTTTTCTAAGTTGCATTCTTTTTCTCACATATTTATTTTAATTACCTTGCAGGCTTGATGCTTGCTTATCTTTCCCCTGACCACAGGAACACTGGGAGCTTGGAGACCCTGGAAAGCTTGCTCCAAGTGACCCAGCTAATGATGGGCACAGCGAACATTTGAACACGGGCCAGCCTTCTCCCCTGCTCTTCTTCCCTTTGGAGACAAGTCTCAGACAGAGCCAACCTTCAGAAGTGCCTCTGGCAAGGTCCATAGTGCTGAAGGCGCTGTTTGCTCACCTCTCAGGGCTTTGACATAGTGATTACTACAATTCTATATGGTGCTGAGCAAGTCCCTGGCCTTCTGCGGCCACTTCCTGGGCAGGGGAATCAAACGTGCGTTCAGGAAACAGGACAGGAGAGCTGAGAGTTCTTTCCACGGAGAGCCAGGGGACTCCTTGTTGGAAACACACAGTAGTTGGTTTTAATTGGTGTTGTCTTTGTGCTATTTCTGTAGTAATAGCTAGCTACTGCTGTGTAACAAATCACCACATAGGCAGTGGATTGAAACGATGCTCAGTCGACCCCACAGCTGTGTGGGGAGGGATCCAGCACAGTGGCTGGGTCTGCTGCTGCAGGGGTCTCACGGGCAGACCCATGCTCCCTAGAGAGGGGTGGGCTACAGAGCCCAGACAGTGCACACCATGGAGGGCTCTCCCCTGCAGTGCAGGCTCAACTGGAACCTGAGTGTGAATTTATCACACTCACCTTCATGTCTACATGAAAATAAACGGAGACCATAGTGTCTGTGAAGGATTGATCTCCCCCACAAACATATGTGTTCTGAATGCTTCATCCCTGCTGATGGCAGTTTTGGAATTGGAACCTTGTTGGAGCTGTGTTGTTGCGAGCAGGCTTATGGGGGTTCTAAGCCAGCTTCCCCTTGCCAGTGTTTGGCACACCTTCCTGCCGCTGTTCGCAGTGCTGTGGCGGAGGTGATGTCCACCCCTCTGCTCATGCCATCATTTTCCCTGCCATCATGGAGTTTCCCCTCGAATCTGTAAACCAAAATAATCCCATTCCTCCATAGCAGTTATTGTTCAGGCTCTTTTGCAGAAGCAACGAGTAAGCTGACTACAGCAGTGTCTCGGCATTTTGTCTTATTTCCACGATGAAAGAGAATGGCTTTTACATACAAAAGGAAAGAAAGGAACTTGGAGACTTGAGGCAACGGAGTACTTGATGAGCAGGCCTTCTGCAGAGCCAGGAGAAGAGGGCACACCCCAGAGGAAGATGCCCTGGCCTAGGGACACGAGGCTCAGCCCTGAGTGGGGCTGAGTGCCGAGCAGGAGTTGTTGCCAAGGTGCCGAGCACTTTAGAGGCTCTCTGGGGTCAGCGCTGGGTACTCATGGCAGGGAGGGATCTGTCTGAGGCGGTCCTGGCTGGCAGAGGCCACAGACTGCAGGAGATGGGCATCACAGCAGCCTCATGAGGGAGGAGGAGAGGCAGGCATGGGGGTGCTGCGTGGCTTCTCTTGGCTAAGTCCATGGTGCCACCTCCCCTCCTTCCCAGGCCTGCCCGCCTCCAAAGACTCAGACCAGCAGGCAGAACTTCCCTGTTTGGGGACTTGAACCCAAGGCCTCAAGAACCAGGACGCACAGATCACTCACAAGACGCAAAACGTCTTTCCCAGAGTTCAGTTTCTTTCTGGAGGTGATGATGGGGGGACCAAGTGTGTGGCTAGATGCTGTGTTTCCCTAAAGGCCTTTGTCTGGGACCCTCCTGCAGACCCAGGGCTGCTCTGTAGAAGCACTTGGCACTCCGGAGGGGTTCGTGGGCTTCGTGGAAGCAGCCAGAGTGGAGATGCAAAGATGTCACTCCATCTTCTGAATCTGCCTCGATTCTTCTCCGACAAACAGGACTTCAGCTGTGGCGCAGTGGGTGGCGACCCTTGGGGCTGTCACAGCCCCTCAGCAGGAAGAGGGATGTAAGGCTCTGTTCCAGCAACTCCCAGGTTCCCTGAAGGCAGCCAGGCCTGATGCGGAACGTGTCCACCTGACTGTCCTGCTGGCTTCCTGGACTGACCCTCGGGTCATACACGGTCCTTGCAATAGTCCCCCGAGAGACGATTATAACCTCTGCGCCTGCAGTGAGTAAGCCGAGGTCCTGGAGATCAGGCAGGCTCCCTTCTCCATGGCCGTGGGTGTTAGCTACCCGGGGCTGCACCAGCTGGAAAACCGCTTCTTCTTTCTGCCTGGTGCCTGGATGGAGGGTCGTGGGTACCAGTGGCTAGGCAACCAGCTCATAAGGTTCTTGTGGGAGACCTGTAAATGCCTATCCTTCTAGGGAAACCTTCATGGCTCTTTGACCTTAGTGATAATGAACCGCACACCCCAGGGAAAGGCAGTCTCTCACCAACACAAGTTCTGTAAGCCAGCCAATCAGGGACAGCAAGCTAGCCAACCAGTGATGGGTCTACACACCAGGCAATTGTGACAGGCCTTCCTGCCCTTCAGCGAGCCAGACCATCCTGAGAGACCAGCCTGCTGCTGGGCATAGGCCCCACTCCCCCTGGCTTAGCACACCATCCTTCAGGTGCCCATGACTGATTGTGGCCTCATCCTGAGCAGCTCTGATCCGTGCTGAGGACCCCTCTGACAGACCCCAAGAGCAAGGAGGGGCTTCCCTGTGGCAGGCGGTCATTGCTGGATGCAAAGGAGGACGGATTCTCAGAGTTCCTTGGCCAGAATGAAGGAAAGTGTCCACTGTGGAGGTCAGAGCGGCTCTGACCTCTGGGAGCTCCTCCCTGGATGTGGCTAAGCCTGGTGCCACCTAGCTCTGCCCTGTGCTACAGCTGGGGAAGGGCAGAGGTGGCAGGCCCCAGCCACGGCCACTGCAGGGCCACAGGGGTGGCCGGGACACGCTTTATTGAAGGTCGGGTCAAGCCGGCGTCCCGAGGGAGCAGCTGGATGGGTGACAGAGAGCAGGTGGAGGAGGACAGAAGCGCCCTTCCTTCCTTCTGGGTTTCAGCCTGTCTTTGTGAGCCACAGTTCTTTCACTAGAGAGCTGCTGGATACAGCCTGTGGGATGAATGACAAATCCTGAACAAAAGCTGGCGAATGCCCTTCTCAGCTTCAAAAGGACCAGGAAGCCTTCCGTCCTCGCTGCAAGCTCCTCACCAGATGCCCCAATGCTGAAGTCAGAAACCCCTGCCGAATGTGGCCACCCACCTGGTTTTCTCCAAGGCTCTGCTGCCGCTGGTCACAAGACATTTTCTTGGCAGAGACCTAGACTGTGAGTGATTTCGTATGTGGTCTTGCTTGATCACCGTCTGTGCTCAAGGTCTTCCCTCCATCTCCGAGGCTCAGGGCAACTGGGAAACCAGGCTTTGGCTGAATGGGACTAGAGTTCTCTAGCCACAGAGTTAATGGAAGATCCTTCAGGGATCTGCCATGGGCCTAGGGACCCTTCTGGGGATAGTCTCCTTGGCCTGTTCTGGGTGGGTGACCATGAACAATGGACAGAACACTGGGCACACTGGTGTCCTGTTCCTAATGGTCTCCCTCGTGGCAGTGCCCCGAAACTAACCAGGAAATGTCCTTGAGCCTGAAAAGAGAGGGATCTAACCTCTCCTTATCTCTTCCCCGGAGGAGTCCCCCTTCCTTCAAATCCTGACAGAGATGTGAGCAAGGTTACAGGGCACCCCATCTCCTCTTCCCTAAAGGAGTTCCCCTTTGCTAGAACCTGGCAGGAAGACGTGAAAAGGACTGCAAAGCCCCTGGACACCGTGCTCAGCTGCCGTCCAGGAATCACCATAGGAGACTTCAGTCAGAGTCAGCAGGCAGTTTCCCCCATTCTGGGGCCCATTCTTGCATTGCAGGGGCTCTGCCTTCTGTTTTCTCTTAAATTCTATGATAAAATCTTTCTAAACTTCACCTTCTATGGTCTGTGGACTTCATTATTGGGATTCATAAGACAAGAACCTGGAGGCCACTGACTCAGCGGCAGTTTTGTGTGGCCGTGACTGTTGGCACCATAACTCCTGGGTTAAAACCCAGCCATGAGCCGAGAATGGCTCCTTTTCTCTCCAAGACACCCCAAAGTCCCATATCAACAGTGTTGGCTTTTAATCATAACCAAGAGACCACAGCACATCTGACGAGCTAGCAGGGGTCTCCAACATGGAGAAGGTGGGTTGGAGAGCATACTCGTGTCTATTTTGTGAGACATTGTCATTCACAAAGTTCGTGCTCAAAGCCATGCAACTGAGTTATAGAAAACATTGTGAAAAATCTCATGGTGTTTTAAGTGAGCTTATGGCTTTTTGTGGGGTTGCATAGCTCTCCCGGGCCACGTGTGGCTCTCGGACCACGGGCTGGTTCTACAGTGACACACACTGATTCCAAAAGACAATTCTGCAAAGTCCTTGCTGCGCACTTTGCTTTATTTCTGGGATGCCTTGGGTTGAGTCAGTTACTTGGGGACATGCTGGACCGTGGTAGGCACAAGAGTTCACCTTGAGGACACCAGCCTTAGGGTCTCTACTGTAATGGGGATAACTTCAGTCTCTCACTCCCAAGATGGCTTAGAAATAACTCCGCCCCTGCCCTGGGGATGTTAGTTAGTGCTTCTGCTAGACTTTCTCCAAGGACCACTATGATTGCATCGGAAGCCATTGCTAAAACTTTAATAATTAAAATAAGACACAACAATTGTGATGCTTTCTGTTGTCAACTGGACAGGAGCTAGACTTGCCTGTGAGAGACCATGTAGGTTAAATGAGCCTCTGCATGCGCATGTCTGTGAGGGATTGTTTCAATTAGGCTCATTGAGGTGGAAGACCCACCCTACCTGTGGGCAGCACCACCCAGTAACTGGGCTCCTGGACTGTATAAGGAGAAAGCTAGCTGAGCATGCGGCCTGGCATTCATCCCTCTCTGCTTCCTCTCTGCTGATATGAACACATGATGCTGGCTTCCTGCTCCTGACATGCTTCCCACCATGATGGACTCCACCCTCTGGAACTTCCAGCCAGAATAAACTATCCTGCCCTAACTGTTCAGCAATGAAAAAGCCGGTGATCCACTAACCTAGAACAAACTATCTCACACTACTTCAGTAGCACCCAGGACAAGTTCAAGATGCCACCTCCCCCCCACTATACAAATTCCAAAACTATTTCATCCCTTCCAACTAAAAGAATCCACATCCATGAAGCTGACTGGAAGCCACATTTAATGGTCTTCAGAGTCACAAATGCAGTGTCCCTCAAGGGTGGGCAGAGCTGAGGAAGGGCAAGAAATAGAGAAGGAAGCTTCTGCACAGGACCTTGGCCTAGCTCAGAGGAACCCAGGGCCTTGTCCTAGCTCAGAGAGGAACTCAGGGCCTTGTCCTAGCTCAGAG
>PVHP010048325.1:0-12566 GCA_004024765.1 Zapus hudsonius | reverse complement strand
TGTAAGGTCGGAATTCAGGCTCCACCCTGATCCTCTTCCCCAACCAGCCTCAAGAGAAGCATCAACAAGAGTCAAAGATAAAGACTTCCCCCTAAACAAGAGCCACACCTGGCCCGAGGGACTGTCCTTCCCGATCCTTACTGATCCTGAGAGCATGTGACCACCTGATCCCTTCACCCAACCTCATGTGACCACCTTTTTCCCTTTAAAAACCCTGATCTAAACCTGCCTCGCGCGCTTTTTACCACTCTTGGTGAAAAAGCCCGGCAGCTCGTTTTTCCTCCTATTAAAACCTTTCCTTTCAGAGTGGTCTCTCGTGGTCATTTCCATTCTAACATCTCTCTGTCTCTCCTCTCTCTGTCTCTGTCTCTCTCTGTCTCTCTCTGTGTCTCTCTCTGTGTCTCTCTGTCTCTATGTCTCTCTCTGTCTCTGTCTCTCTGTGTCTCTCTCTGTGTCTCTCTCTGTCTCTCTCTCTCTCTCTCTCTCTCTCTCTCTCTCTCTCTCTCTCTCTCCTGTAGTCTAGCTCCAGTCTGACAAAGACATATGAATAATACAAGGAGAAAAGCAAGTAGTTGAGGAACAGTAAGAACTGCTGAAAGCCTTTATCGTAATCCCAGATTTAAACAGAATATTTATCTTTCATTTAAATAGATAACCTAAACTGGGTGTGGTGGTGCACATCTTTAATCCCAGCACACAGGAGGCAGAGGCCACCCTGAGACTACATAGTGAATTCCAGGTCAGCTTGGGCGAGAGCAAGACTCTACCTCAAAAAACCAAAATAAATAATAGATAACCTAATAACCTGAGTTTTAAAGTCCCAATAAAGCAAGTTACTCAATACACTTCTGACAACAATTCAGCAAATATTAACTAGGCCCCTTCATTGTGTTCAGGACGGGGTCGAAGGTTAAACAGAACCCAGAAGGTATGATCCCCACCCCAGATGCCTTCTGATTGCACCTGGGCTGTCATTTATAAGTGATGAAAGAAGTCTCCGGACTTTTTGTCACCATGGAGCGATCCTGCCCCTCTAGACGAGCCCTGGTGAGTCTGTGAGGACAAGGTCCTGTCAGTTTGGCAGAGTAGTCTTTGTGATGTAAAAAGCAGTGTGGCTTCAGAAGGAAGGGTGAAGTCGGCCAGAAGCCCAGGAACAGCTTGTAGACAGGGGCCCAGGAAGCCGACCAGACTGGAAGTTTGCAGAGCTGGGCACAGAGGGTAGCCACAGAGCTCTCACGAGAAACATAGAAAGTGTGATTTTTAACTCACAGACATACGGCCCGTGCCATGCACACTGAGCACATCTCTTACTAGTAACGACACATCTCATCAGCCCTTTCTTCCTAATCTGCTTTATGACCTCAGCGGGATTTCTTTAAATCCCTTAAATATTCCGCGTGCCAAAGCAAGACATCATCAGACATTTGTATAAAGCTTTATAAATTTCAAGGTGCTTTGACATGTGATATCTGATTCGATCTCCTCGGCAACCCCAGGGGTGGAGGTGGGGAAGGCTCTTTGCACAGGAGGGCACAGAATCTGAAAAAGATTAAGAGATGCCTCTGAGATTGTAAATACCAATGGGCAGAACAAGAGCCAATCTGATAGCCTGTCCTTCCACATTCTTTCGTTCATGACCAACATTTAAAGATGTCTTTATCACCAATGACCTAAAGCAGAAGTACAGAGACCCCTAAGACCTCAACAATAAAGCAGCCTTAATACTCACCCACCATGACTCAGGGAACTGAGCGGAAGAGGGGGGGAAAGATTGTGAGAGCCATGGTGGGGGAGAATATCCAGAGACATGGCCCCCTCAGTAACAACACACAAAGGGGGGTGGAACCTGGCTGACTCCTAGGCTATCCATAACCCCCTACCCCGGTGGACTGATCAAGTTTGCCCACAGAGGAGGATACCCAGCTGATTGGGGACAGGGAAGAGGGAAATCGGGGAATTGGGACATCAACACATTATTTGCTCATTCGGTGAATCTAATTATGGATAATAAAGATATAATTTATTTTTTAAAAGAATAAAATAAAGATGTCTTTGTGTCTTATGCTATTTCAGGAGAACCCTGAAGTCACCTCCACCCACCACCACCCCCACTACCACCCCAAATGAAGAGCAGTAACATTTGAACGAGATTTACCCACTCCCATCTCTAGTGGACACTTAGCTGAAATGATCCACCGAGAAAGAGATGGAGAGGGAAGGAATCCAGCAAAGGACTCTGCCGCAAAAACGTGAATGACATGAGAATAGAGTCAACTGCTAGTTGTTTAAATGTGGATCGTCGAAATTCAAATATTAATGCCAGACAAGCTCTCAATCCATCAAAATGCTGAGCCGCCTCTTTCCACAAGCAGTTAATTTCTGTTCCAAGAATGGAAACTAATTTTATTGTTGGATAGGAGGAGTGTAATTAAGAAAGAAAAAGAAATGGTAGAATTATAAAGCTTTCCAAAACTAAATGTAAATTGTTTTTGAATTAGCTATTCTAAATTAGTAATACCTCTGATTCCTTTGATGTATATAAATTCAAAGTTAATTGTATTTAAATTTGGGAGATATTTGTTTATGGAATACTTAATAAGAACATGATTTCTCTCTCAAGTAAATAAGTGTATTTTAAAATAAAATAAAATAAAAGCATGATTTTTAAAGTTAATAAAGACTTTTGAACCAGTTACGCATTCTGTCACTCCTTTAACCCAATGGCTTAGGGTCAGGTACCTGGTCCTTTGAAAAGCAAAATATGAGGGCTGGAGAGATGGTCAATGAAGGCTTCCTGTGAGCATGAAAACCTCAGCTCAATCCCAGGTAACCAGTTAACAGTGTCAGGCATGGTGGAATGCACCTGTAATCCCAGTGCTGGGGAAGAGGAGACAGGATGGCCCCTGTGCATCACTGACCAGCCTGCCCAGCCTAATTGGCAAGCTCCAGGCCAATGAGAGACCCTGCCTTTAAAAAAAAGAAGTGGATGACATCTGAAAGGAATGACACTCAAGGATGTCCTCTGATCTCCAGGTGCACAAGCCAACCACATACATATGTACCTGGACAGATGTACACGACTATAAAAATGAAATAAAAGTAAGATATGAGAAGAATTCTGGTAAAGAGTCCAGAAAGGGGGCTGAGGAGATGGCTCAGCAGTAATGGAACTTTCGTGAAAGCCTACCAACCCAGGTTCAGTTCCTCAGTACCCACACAAAGTCATGTGCACAAAGTGTATCTGCAGTTCTGTATTCAGCAATAGGAAGCCTTGGTGTGCCTATTCTCTCTCTTTCTCTCTTAAATAAAAATATTTTTAAGAGTCAAGAAAAACTCTAAAAGAACAATAAAGCTGTGGAGAGGAACACAGCAAGAAAACCAGCAAGTATTTATTATATGATATGATTATATTTATTATATTTATTATGATTTATTATATGATATATTATATCAATAGGCCATTTAATACTTTCAAGCACCCTCAAATTTCAGTTATTTAGCATGTAGCTATACCTAGATATATTGATAGTTTCATCTCTTTTGTCTGTGTCTTCCCAGTCCTTGGCAACACTTGCTATATAGGATTTATTCAACAATCAGTGGCATTCTCTAACCTTCTCCCCAAAGTCCCTGCTGTGTTGGATTGTGAAGGAAATTTTCACAACATCTTCACCTATTTGGGGAAAAGTTTAGCTCTTTTCCCTAAAAGCCTTTCATCACAAACACATTTATTTATAAGTAATTACTCTGTGGGCATAATACATTATAACGAAGTAGGACTGAACTCATTCTACTGAGAAATTTTAAATAGTATTACTGTGTTTTGGAGACTTGACAAGAACAATAGCATAAGTAGCATTTTAGATGTCCCCTAAAATTTGGTACGATTTCTCTGTGTAAAGGAATTTTTTAATATCCTGAAAAATCTCCAAATTTCACTGTGCTGGTCTGTTTCAAACTCCGTTCACTCGATTTTATATATTGTGTTATAAGCAAACAGTTATCTCACTGCTGTCACAAGTGAGTTTTTCAGAGAATTTTAAAGTGTAATTCAGATTTTCATTTGCAACAACAAAGACTAGAAGTCTTGACTTAATGAAAACATATGAAACTATATTTTGTAAACTAATCTTGATGCGACGAACTCTAAACAAAACATGGGAAGATGAAGCCAAAATCTAGATTAAAAGAAGAATTCTTAACACAACATCCACAGTGATCTTATCAGGTCCCTTCTTTCTAATTGCCCAACAAAAGCAGCTAAAGGGAGAAAGGTTTTATTTTGACATACAGTCTCAAGGGAAAGCTTATGATGGCCGGGAAAAGCATGGCATGAGCAGAAGCTGGACATCACCTCTGCCACAGCAGGTGAAAATCAGCAGCAGGACCCAGTTCTGCCAAGGGAGAGCTGGCTGTAACACCCTGAAACCTGCCCCCAATAACACACCTCTTCCAGCAAGGCTCCACCTCCCAAGTTGCCACCAGCTGACCGGGCATTCAGAAAACATGAGATTATTATGGGGGACATCTGATTCAAACTACCACAGGTCCCATCGGGTCAACCCCTGCCCAAGACCTTCCAGTAGTTTCTGTCTCGCTCAGAGAGAACGCAAGTCCTGTATTTTTTAACTGCTGGCATCAATCAAGACCTTCTTCCAACTGTACAGAGAATTCCCTGGGGTTTGATTTACAGTGGGAAGAAATCAAAAATGCCTCCCCACTTCTTGACAACCCTAGTGCAATCCTAGAAGATAAAGTTAGCCATTGGAGAGGACTACCTCTAGAAATATAAGACTTGAATGGATGCCATAAAAAAACCCTCGGGGCAAAGAGAAGAATAAGGAGAGGCAAATAATGATAGATATGATAATAAAGAAGTTAGAACTGAGGGGGTAGAAGATCCACTTTGCATGTGGAAAGGATCTTCACATAGGCTGGGGTGGGGACTGGATAAAAGGAGAAAGCAGAGCACCAGCATTCATAGGGATTATGAAAGAATCAGATTGTGAATAAAACAGATTATAAATCTGTTTTATGCAGTGTGACCAGCCACCTCCCATTCCTGCTACTAGGCCTTCTGTGACACGCTAGACTTCATCCCCTCAAACCCTGAACCCAAATAAGTCCTCCTCCCTTAAACTACCTCTGCATAGATTTGTGTTGGTGTATACAGATCTCACTAGGACTTACAACAAACAGCGCTTGAATTTTTTTAGTATCCAGCTATTTTAAATTAATCAGAACTATGAGACCAGGACTCTCCTTGTCCTATACTGTATCACGTGGCTACTAGACTCAAACAAAGCCAATACTAAACTCAGCTCTGGTGTTTGAACTCCTAACAATAACAGATTTGCTTAATGTCCACCTTGCTCTATGCTTAATCCTCATTTGAAAGTCAATTTACTTCTCTATGCCTCAACTACCACATTTATAAAAATGGAGCGTAATTCCTGCTTCACGGGTTGTTATTAGGTCTCGATGAGCTAATAGGTGTGAAAACGTCCATTACAGTGTCAGGCCGATAATCAGCCTGGCAAGTACTGTTAGCTTCTGTTATTACCATTATTAGTAGAATTGGTCTGACTTGAAAGTCTGCCACCATAAGGATAAAATATCCATTTTGTAGTCCTGCTAGTTCCTCCTAAAATGTTTCATGGCATTTGATTTTGAAGCCATAATCCAACATAAGAATTCACTCAGTGCTCAGAAACAAAATATCCCCTGTAAGGTCGGAATTCAGGCTACACCCTGATCCTCTTCCCAAACCAGCCTCAGTATCAACAAAGATCAAAGATAAAGACTTCCTCCCTAAACAAGAGCCCACACCTGGCCGGAGAAACTGTCCTGATCCCTCCTGATCCTGAGAGCACGTGACCCCCTGAGCCCCAACCTCATGTGACCAACCAGACCCCAACCTGAACGTTCTCCCCTTAAAAGCCCTGATCTAAACCTGCCGCGCGCTTTTTCGCCACCCTTGGTGAAAAATGCCCGGCAGCTCGCTTTTCCTCCTATTAAAACCTTTCCTTTCAGAGTGGTCTCTCGTGGTCATTTCCATTCTAACATCCCCAGAAGTGACTTAACAAATACCTTTCCCTACAACCAATCCTATCCTGTGTTTCTACCCCGGGATTTTCACAGTTCTGGGCCAGTTCTTCACCAACTCACAAGTACAGAAAGAAACCTCCTGGAATGCTGTTATCCGTGGAAACATCATGTCATGTAAAACGTGCAGTGATAGTGTGAAATTCTAAGATGACCAGGTTCCTAAGCAGACCAGGTGCTGGTTAGAAATCCCTGGGTCCTGTTGATGCTGGCTCCCCACCCATTCTTGTCCTCTTGGCAACTGAGCACCACCTGAAGACACTTCAAGCTCCCGCTTAGCTTCTGGTGGGGATGGTCCCACGTCCCGTGTTGACTGGTTCCTCCTGGGAAACTGTTGATGCCAGGAGCAAACAGTGAGTGGGCAGATAGGTTGGATACGAGGCATGGACGAGGCTGTGATGTACAGGGATCCACTGGAAACACACCGTGTGTATTTGTGTATGTGTGAATGTGTGTATGTGTGTATGTATGTGTATGTGTATATGTGTATATGTATGTGTGTATATGTATGTGTATATGTGTGTATGTGTATGTATATGTATGTATATGTGTGTGTTTATGTATGTGTATGTGTGTATATGTGTGTATATGTGTGGAAGGCAGAGGAGACCCTCCTCTGTCTCTGTTGCTTATCCACGTGTTTTCTTGGGACAGAGTCTCCCACTGGGCATCTTTGGGGGTCAGATTGGCTGGCCAGAGAGACCCATGATTCTCTGGTCTCTGCGATCCTCGGTATCCTCAGGACTGGGTTACAGCACAGGCATGTGTGGCCATGTCCTGCAGGGCTGGGGAGTCAGCTCAGGACAAATGAGGGCCCCTGGGGTCCTTGTGTTTACGTGGCAGGCACTCTGAGCCCTCTGAGCCATCTCCCCAGCCCACCCTTGAACTTCTGAACTTCTGATCCTCCTGCCTCCCTCCCCCAGATGCTATGTTTAAAGGCATCTACTCCACCTGGTCCAGGTTATGCAGTGTTGGGGATTAAACCCAAGGCTTCATGCATGCTGGACAAGCCCTCTGAACTCCATCATGAGTTCCTCCTTCATTGATTTTTGTGTACTGAACTACAACTGTGTCTATGAAATAAATCTACTAATCATGATGCTTTGTACTTTTTTGTTTGTTTGTTTAGTTTGGTTTTTCGAGGTAGGGTCTCACTCTAGCCCAGGCTGAACTGGAATTCACTATGTAGTCTCAGGGTGGCCTTGAACTCACGGTGATCCTCCTACCCCTGCCTCCCGAGTGCTGGGATTAAAGGTGTGAACCACCACACCCAGTTCACTTTGTAGTTTTTATATATAACTAACTGGATTTCATTTTTTTTTTTGAAGTAGGGTCTCACTTAGCCCAGGCTGGCCGTGAACTCATGGCAATCCTCCTATATCAGCCTCCCAAGTGCTGGGATGAAAGACATGTGCCACCATGTCTGGCCTGAATTTCATTTTTATTTTTGCATGTGTGCATGGGGAGGTGCACCTGTGTGGGGCGCATGTGGAGGCCAGAGGTTGATGGCAGGTGTCTTCCTTGATTGTTATCCAACTTATCTGTTCAGACAGGTTCTCTCACTTGAACCCAGGGCTCTCCAATTCAGCTAGTCTAACTAGTCATCTGGCTCTAGAAATCACTGTGCCCACCTCCCAAGCCCTGGGATTACAGGCAGACCCTCACCCTCACATCCTCTCAGCATTTATGTAGATGCTTGGGATTCAAACTCATGTTCTCATGAACTAGCAAAAACTTGACCCACTGAACCATCTCTCCAGCCCCTGAATTTCATTGTTTTAATGCACTTATTATTATTATTATTATTATTATTTTGGGTTTTCCGAGGTAGGGTCTTGCTCTAGTCCAGGCTGACCTGGAATTCACTATGGAGTCTCAGTGGCCTTGAACTCACGGCAATCCTCCTACCTCTGCCTCCTGAGTGCTGGGATTAAAGGCATGCGCCACCAAGCCCGGCTTAATGCATTTATTTTCATGAGACAGTAGTCTCTAATTATTCTGTGGTTGTAATTTCCCTGTCAGGTTTTGAATCAAGGTTATGTCTATCCAGGTGAAAAGTTTTCATTATTTTCTATTTTATTTTAAAAAATTAAATAACTAAACCAGGCATGGTGGTGCACGCCTTTAATCTCAGCACTCGGGAGGCAGAGGTAGGAGGATCAAGGCCATGAGTTCAAGGCCACCCTGAGAAGACTACATAGTGAATTTCAGGTCAGCCTGGGCTAGAGCGAGACCCTACCTCGAAAAAAAAATTTAAATAACTATTTTATTGTTCAACAAACATTTGTAAAAAAAAATCCATAAATGAGGGCTGAAGAGATGGCTTAGCGGTTAAGGCGCTTGCCTGCAATGCAGAAGGACCTGAGTTCAATTCCCCAGTGCCCATGTCAAGCCAGATACACAAGAGGGCGCATGTGTCTGGAGTTCATTTGCAGTGGCTGGAGGCCCTGGTGCGCCCATATTCTCTCTCTGTCTGCCTCTCTCTCTGTCTCTCTCAAATAAATCATATAAAATAAAATAAAAATAAAAATCCATAAATGAATCCATCAAACATAAAGTTTCATCATGGGTAGTTTTCAATGGATAATATTTTAATAAGTACACTACTACTTAAGTTTATATTTCTTTCCTCTTCTGTAGGCTTTAGCTAGTTATATTTACTGACCTGAACCAGTTCACCCTTTCTTGGGCAACCTGGTGATCACCCACTCCTAGGAGATCACCCTATTGATGCCCAATTGGATGGAGACACCTGATTGACATCAGACACTAAAGCCCAGAACTCTGGGACTCCAGCAATGCTCCTGCCTCAGCCTCTGGAGTAGCTCGGACTTCAGGTGTGAGCCAGCATGTCTGGTGCTAGTTTTATTTTCCAACAAAAAGCCATTTCATCCAAGTTTACCTAAACTTACTGGTTTAAAAAAATTGTTCAGAATAGCCTCTTAGTATATTTTCACACTGATAAGATTTATAGTAATTAATTTTAAGTGGAAATATAACGGATTTCATCATGACATCAGAGTAAATCCCTTTTTACTGAGTAACATGATAAATGCACAATAGTTTAGTGATCTTAAAGAAAGTATCAAGACAGAGTGATCCCTCAGTAAAACACGAGACTTAGAACACACAGGGAGATGACATAACTTTCCTGTATCTGGGCCAAGAGGACCAAAGGGCCGGGTTAGTAATTAAGATAATAAGAGCTATGAAGGAATGGAATGTATTTCCATGGGAATTAACTGAATTAACTCTTAACTTCTTAGATTATTGTTCACTTTCATTTACAAAATTCCCTTGGAAATGTTCCTATTTATAGTTCAAAAGAAATACTAGATATGGGCTGGAGAGATGGCTCAGCAGTTAAAGGCACTTGCCTCTAGTGCCTAAGGCCCTGGGTTCAATTCCCCAGGTCCCATATAAGCCACACCCACAAGGTGGTGGCTCTGGTGTTCTCTCTCTCTCTCTCTCTCTCTCTCTCTCTCTCTCTCTCTCTGCTTGAAAATTAATAAATAAAATATTTAAAAAAAAGAAATACTAGATATCCATTGTTACTCACTGAAATGTTATGAATAAAATATGTGGCTTGTGGTCTGTAATTATGGAAGCTATCAATCAAAAGTTTAAAATATTGCAAAAAGAAAAAAATTTTTTTAAAAATTATATAATTATGGCTTAAAGGTGTCTGAAAAACATACAGATATTGATTATGAAAAGGTCTAATTTCAGACCGTCATGATGCCAGATCTTTTCCACTGTCTTCTGTAGGCATCAGGGTAGAGATATAAAAGTACAAGGTATCATTGCTAATAATTCCCAGTAGATAGAATATCAATAGTAAACTTTTGCTCTCTCAAAACAAACCAATAGGATAAGGGGAATCAGCTAAGGGGTGGTGGGGAATGGAATCACATACTTGTCACCAATTTAAGAGGTGCTACTTTGTTAACAGTCGATCACTGTTTCAGGAGAAAAATGTTCACTTCTCTGATTCTGTCGTCATGGCAATAAAATTGAGGCCTATTTCTTCCCAGCTCTAAAATTCCATATATCAACGATTCACTGAAGCGTGAGAGAATCCTGGAGAAAAGACACTGGGGTAGGAGGAAGGGACATCTGTGGGAACCTCTGGGTGTGAGGCACTTACATTGTCTCCCCAAGCCTGCTGTGAAGGCTGGGAAGTCTATTCAGGGGAGGACTTTGAGGCTGACCAAACACCCTGAGCAGGAACACATCTGTGGGGGCTGGTGTGGCATCTGGAATCCCAGAGGTACAGGTAGAAGCAGGTGAATTGTGAGTCTGAAGCCAGCCTGTGCTGCTTAGCAAAACCTTGTCTAAAACACTCAAACTTTTAAAAGGTGGGTGTGAGTATCCACAGACATTGTATGTCCCCTCCCTCCACAGTGACTGGCCACTGCTCACACAACCCACAGCCCACAACCCATGGTGAATACCAGCAATCCCAGTGAGGAGGGAAACAGTGATACCAACACATGATTTGTTCATACAACACGTGGGTGTTGGGGAATCAAACTTGGGTCTTTCTACTTTGTAGGCAAATGCTTTAACCACTAAGCCATCTCTCTAGCCCTTGGGTAACATTTTTTAAAAATTTATTTCTTTTTTTTAAAATATTTTTTATTTTAATAGCAGAGAGAGAGAGAGAGAGAGAGAGAGAGAGAGAGAGAGAGGAGAGAACCAGGGCCAACCACCTTGTGGCTCTGGCTTATGTGGGTCCTGGGGAATTGAACCTGGGGCCTTAGGCACTGGAGGCAAGTGCCTTAACTGCTGAGCCATCTCTCCAGCCCTAAAAAATTTATTCCTTATGTAGAAACTTGATATGAACAAATCATGTGATGTGTCCTTGACATTTCCATTTCTATCTTGGGAGCTAGTATGAACATTTGTGTTTTTGCTCTTTTCTTCCTTGTACTTGGAATTGATTGATTTGATTGGGTTTTGAGTTTTGGAATTTTTCCTCCTCTAAGGGTAGATAGAATAATATAACACACCAATGGGGACAGTGATCAGAATGGCTGCCGCTTCTCACTTCTCCGAATGGGCAGGATCTGGCTCCTCTGAGAACAGTAGGAAGACAAGATGCCTAAGGGTGTGTATTCACACAAAGAGGTGCCCACCTAGCTTCTGAAGGGTACTCCAGCTCATGGGGACAATGACTCCCTAAGGGTGTGGATTCACACAAGGAGCCTGTTCTACTCTGCCCAACTCCAGCGTGGACTCAGCTTTAACCACAGCAGGTCGAGCTCAGCAATGCCTGCAAAACAGCACCCTCCAAGGAAGCTTCTGGTCTCCTAGGAGATGTGTCTCGTGGCAGCTTGCAGTCAGGAGACTTGTGCAGTATGGAACAGCACACATGGGGTGCCAAAGTCATGACTATATATTGAAACAATGGGGTGGGGGAAAGAGGAGAGTGAGGACCATAAACCAGGCTGGACATAAGTTCTGCGTCACCATGGTCACATGACCAGACCCATGAATCCCGGCAGTGGGAGAAAGAGCACATTGGACAATGGACTTGGACTGGAGACGTGTCCCCAGTTCTGCAACCAGTCAGCCAGGTGCTTTGTGATGACAGGGACTATGGTAAGATGAGGGGGTTCCATGGCCACGGGTCCTCTGATGACTTCATTGGTTGCGAGATGACTTCCATGGTCATCCATGATGTTTATGTGGCCAAGAATTCTTCATATGGACGGGTAGTAGTTTGGGTAGAAGCCTGGTATATAGGGAAAAGACAAGACATATGAGAGGAGGTATATATTGTAGCAGGCAGCTCAGTGTACCTAGGGGATGGAAGTTACCCAGTGCATCAGTGTGCAGCCAGTAGCTGGCTGGGCCTTCAGGCCCCACTCAGAGGTTCACATAATAAGCCCTCCACGTCCCAATCTCTACGGTTTGGTACTTTCCTTCCCAGTATACTAAGGCTGTTCTGATACTGCATGTCGCCTGGTGTGGGCTGTTTTTTTTTTTTTTCTCAATCCACTACTAGACCTTCCTAATCTCTATTCCTCTTTGTCATGTAGATTCCCAAATTCTTGGTGGAGGGATGACTACACCTGTTACACCTCATCATCACGTCTTAAAATTATAGCTCATAAACTGTTGGGACCCAGCCTGGCTGAATGACTATGAGCTAAGTTTTAGAATATAATATGCAGCTGGATGAGGTGACTTACACCTTTTGGTCCGAGCCTGAGCATGGTAACTCCTGTCTTTGATCCTAGCACACCTGTGTCCCCCGGAGGCAGGGGTGATAGAAGTAATGCTAATAGCTCTGTTCCTGCTTGCTGAGCCCCCTTGTGAAAGAGATAAGACTACAATGCAGCCTTGGATTGTATATAAGGTTAGATGCTGGACTAAAGTTTTGAGATTTGCCCAGACGTTCACCTTTCCCAGGTGGAGCCCATCTCCTGCTGGCAGGCTAGACTTGGGCTAACCTC
>PVHP010048324.1:0-12541 GCA_004024765.1 Zapus hudsonius | reverse complement strand
CCAGTCCAGCTACCCTGAGACTCACCTTCGAGAATCATGATTTGTGTTCCAATGGAGAGATCCAGGTGAGCTCTAAGCCGATACATAGAACCAAATATTTGCATTGTCACTGAGCCACCGACCCTGGCTGACAACTGACAACTGCATGAGACACGTGAGCCTTTCCAGTGTTTTGCACACACGCAAAACAAATCAGAAGGAAAAACGCAGACTTGTCATTTTCAGATGCAAATTGGGGCAGAGAGGTATGATCACAAAGTATATCCATCCATTCAGGCTGCTATAACAAAAAAAAATCATTTGGATTAGTTTATGAACAACAAACATTCATTTCTCCCAGTTTCAAAGGCAAGAAGGTCAATCTCAAGATGTCCGGAAACTGTACATTTGATGAAAGCTCACTTCCTGTTTCACACAGTGCCATTCAGCAGCTCCCTGGGCCTCGGTTATAAGGGAACGAAGTCCAGTTCAATCCTGAGGGCTCCCCGCTGATTAGACAATGATCTTGCGAAGTCTATATCTTCAAAACCCACCCATATAGTTTAGAAGGACACAGCCGTCTAGACCACTGCACACATCAACAGTCCTGCGACCGCCTAGCACCATCAGAGGACATGGAGACACAGCAAGAACTTTCCTAAACCTAGAAGATCCCAGAAGAGGGGAACCCTCAATATCCAAATTCCTACAACCTCTTGTATGGAAACTTGGACATTTGACAGGAAATCAAAGCATAAAAGCTAAAGCTATCTATCCATAAAAAGTGTCAACTTAACCTTGGTTTCAATCTTACTTTTACATGTCGCGAAGCATCACTATCTAAGCTGAGTTTCTTTTCTGTCCCAGTCATGACAGTTGGGGGCTGCATTCTAATGAAGTGGAATAACACTACGTCATTGCAACCATCTGAGTGTGTTAGCTGGCAGATGCTCACTTAAGGCACACAGATGTGTCTTTGCACCACGTGACTCACACTGCACCAAAGTGAGCAATCAAATATTAAAATCCAGAAGAGTTGATTCTTTTGACATTGCCTCTTTTTTTTTTTTTTTTGCTCTGGACACTTGCATATCTAAACAAGAAAACAAAAAATAAATTTTGTTCATTTGTACCATGTGTAGCATCTCAAAACAATAGAAAATGCCTGGTTATCAGATACTTCTTCCCCATAGCAAATCCAATTATATCTATTATTTACTAAAAGCCACATCAAAGGGCTGGTGGTGTAGCTCAGCTGGTGCTTGCCTAGCATGCCCGAAGCCCTAGATTCAATCCCCAGCACCACACAAAACTGAGTATGGTGGTATACACCTGCTGCCCCAGCACTCCCTGAAGGTAGAGGCAGGAAAATCAGAAGTTCAAGGTCATCCTAAGCTACATAGAGAGCTTGAGACTAGCCTGGGATACATGAGACCTTGTCTCAAAAAAAATTCTTGTCCTGTGACTTCATTAGGAATATCCTCGATTTTTGAAGAGTTTTTGCATTCAGAAGTTATTGATATTATGAGCATTAAAATGTCTATAAATCTAATCATAATGCTTTTAAACTTTTATTTAATTTTCAATTAGTATATAATTGTACATATTTGTGCAGGGGCTATGCTAATCTCTGTATTGTTCTAATTTTAGTATACGTGCTGTCAAAGTGATATATATATATATATATATATATATACACACACACATTATGATTAATCCCTGGTTGTCAGTTTGACAGTATTAAAATCACCATGGAAACTAATCTCTGGGCATATCTGTGAGGAAGTTTCTAGTTTACATTAACTAAGGTGGGACAATCCACCCTGACTTTGAGTGCACCGTCCCAATGCTCTGGAGTCTCATACTGAATCAAAAGGAGAAAGCCATAGAGCACCAGCACTCATCTCTCCATTTCCTCACTGTGGACTGCACCAGACCAGCTGCCTGGAGCTCCTGGATGCCATGCCTTCCCGACCATGACGGTCTGGAATTTCATAGTACACACCAAAAGAAAACCTTCACCCCTTCAGTTGCTTCTTATCCAACTTGTTACCAACTATCGGTTGGTCATAGCAGCAAGAAAGTAACTAATAGCATTATTAATGTGATATTTATATACAGTGGGCACAGATAATATCAGGATAAGTAGCATGTTCATCACCTCAAATTTTATTCATCATTTTTGTGCTGGGATTAATCAACATGATCTAGTAATATACAGTGTGATAAATGTTCATGTGACTCTGTCCCAAGGGACCGAGTTAAGTTGTAGCTTTCACAATAATGAAGAGTACAGTCAAAGTTCATTCCCAGGGGAATACTGATTGTAGTGGGCAGGTGAGGAGGAGGTAGGAACGCACAGGGAAGACAGGAGATAATAGGTTAGAGAAATCAGGCTCATGGGCTTGGGACCCATTAACCTTAATTCTACTGTCTATTTATTTCTCTGTGTGCACATACATGGATGTGGCTGGGTCTCTTGTGTTTGAGTTAATTTTTTGTATCAGGATTTATGTGGGTATCTGGGGAATTGAACCTGAGTTTGCAGGTAAGCAAGCATCTTAAATACTAAGCCATCTCCCTGGCCCTTAAGCTTGAATTTTTGCTGGGGAAAGATTTAATTATCTCTCTATGCCTCGATTTCCCTCTCATATGAACTGGGCATGATCACTTTATACTGGGAGCTTACTTGATTGCAGTTGCATTAAGTCAGCAGAAGATTTCTACCTCTGGAAGGACCATGGGGGAGGGGTACATGCAGACTTGCACTGCTTGAAACTTGGAATAATCATCAAATAACAACAGACTTGGAAGCTTACTATAGTGTTACTTCAAAAAAGAGTTGATATAAAGTAGAAATGGACGTAAATTCTTAAAGGTAATTTAATAACATATGTCAAAAGCTTCAAAAATGTGTATATCCAAGCTGGTCATGGTGGTGCATGCCTTTTATCTCAGCACTCAGGAGGCAGAGTTAGGAGGATCGCTGTGAGTTCCAGGCCAGCCTGAGACTACATGGTAAATTCCAGGTTAGCCTGGGCTAGAATGAGCCCTTACCTCAAAAAATATATATTTGTATGTGCCATAATCCAGACATTTTGTTTATTTATTTGCATAATTTTTAAAGATAAATTCTTACAATGCTGCCCAGGATGGCCTGGAACATAGGATCTCCCTCCCTCACCTGGGATTACAGTACAGGGTTTACAGGGATGCCTTGCCTAGCCCAACCCATTTCTAATTCTAAGGTTCTAATTTCTAATTCTAGATTTCTCCATATTATCATTGAGAATATTAATTTTAATCTAAATACATAGTTACTCAATGGTAGATTATGTGGCCCTTATTATTAGGTAGATTCACTTACATAATAACATACATAATATATTCATAAAGGAAATAAAATTGACTATGTGGAGTATAGTAGACATTATTTCATGTATATCCATAGATCCATAATATAAAAACAATTATCACTGTTAAAATGATGCAGAATAAGAGGAAATCCCAAACTGAGCCTGATGGCACAAACCTGTAATCACAATTATTCAGGAGGCTGAGATATGAGAATCCCATGTTACAGGTCTACCTGGGCACTTAGTGAGACCCTGTCTCAAAACAATACAAGAAGGTTTAGGACTGAAGCTCAGCAGTAGGCAGGTGTGGGCCCATGGATTCCATCCCTAAGTACCTCAAAAGAAAAAAATGAGAGAGAGAGAGAGAGAGAGAGAGAGAGAGAGAGAGAGAAGGAGGGAGGGAGGGAGGGAGGGAGGGAGGGAGGGAGGGAGGGAGGGAGGGGAGAAGGGAGGAAGGGAAGAAAGGAAAGAAATTTTAGCAAGACGTGAGAACTTAGAAGGTTATATGCAATGAACTATCCAGAGCATCCATTTGTTCTCTTTGTCATGTTAATTTGTCTAATATTGAAAGATAGATTGCCCCTACCTCCCTCAGAAGCCCCCACTCCACAGGAGCAGAACTGTCCTCCCTCTCATCCAGGTGTTTTTCCCTGGTGACCAGGCAAGCCTGTCCCATCTAGGTTGTGTGAGCTTATCTATAGTTTCTTAATTTTTGCACATCTATGCATGTGTGGGGTATGTACATATGAGTTTGTGTCTGGGTATATATTTGTGCAGATATAAAGCATGTGAATGTTCATGCATTCAGAGGACAATTCTGATCGACTAGGTAACCAGATTACCCTGGGGAATCTTCCTGACTCCACCTCCCCAGTGTTTTACCACTAACTTTGTGTTTGTGTGGAACCTGGGAATCTGAACTCTGGTTCTAATGCTCACCCACCTCATCCCCATTGTCTATATGTTCTACTTTTTCTATACTAAACAAGAATCAGCATCTATTCTTAATTGGGTCCAAAAATGTCTTGTGTGCTCCAGAACTGTCCTGAACCCCCTGTTCTGCTTCCAGGATACATGGAGAGTCATTAGTTTTGGGGTTGAGAGCGTTTGGCAAGATGCCTCTATGTGCATCCTGCCATGTGTGGCTAATTCCAGATCTGTCTGGTTGTGGGTCAGCATCTGCTGAAATTATCTAAACAGTATAAAATTAGAAACTGATGAAGATCTCCAAAGAGCGGTATGAAGCAATGAGAAAAACAAGTGGGGAATTTATAGACATTTCTTATTCAATAGATATATTTGGCTTATTTGTATCATCAAAAGTTGGATTCTGTCTTCTTCTGAATTCTTATTTGCAAAGAAAATCCTTTCTTTTTCTCCTGCTTTTGACTAAAAAGACACTAATAAATTATCTTTTATCCTCATCCACACAGGATACATACTATCTGTGGATATCACCTAAACAAAAATATTCCCTTCCTGCTGGAAATGTAAACATATTGTGATATGACAAGATTCTGCCAAGACAGAGAGAGGATGAACAGCCTGAGAGTAGCTCACACCACACGTTCAAAATAAGATAAATCTAGGTTCAGATTGAACACAGACATCACATGAGATCGCAATCCACCGAAGAACAGTTTCAAGCTGCAGAGCCCACAGGAACCATGACTCATCCCTGAAGCTGCACAGGAAGACTTATTGCCTAGTGCAACCTGAAAGACCTACCAACATGGCCAACGGCTGTCCCCAGAGTGAATCACCCTGAAAGAGTGATCCAGGCAGAAACCACATGCTTTCTCTGACCAGGTCTTGGTGACACATGGTCACTATATCGCATTCCACTCACTAAAAGTGAGTCACCAAATCTTGCCCACCCTCAAGCCAGAGGGATTTCTATTCATTCTTCAGAGGAAGAGGATCAAAGAATTCAAGAGCAATATATATATATATATATATATATATATATATATATATATATATATATATATATATATATATATATATATATATATATATATATATATATATATATATATATATATATATATATATATATATATATATATATATATATAATGACAGCAGACATCTTCCTTTCTTTTACATGTGTATGTGGTGTGTGTGTGTGTGTGTGTGCTTGTTTGTACACTTGTTCATAGCTGTGTGGGTGATATGTATGTACAAGTATTGGGAGGCCAGAGGTTGACATTACTTAGCTTTCTCCATCACTCTCCCCTTGATTTAAGACAAGTTTTTTAACTAGAATCCAGAGATCACCAACAGATAATCAATTTGCCCTGGGCATACCCTGTCTCCATCTCCCACCATGCCCTGGGACAAACAGGTGGCCACCTGGCATTTACATACATGCTGGAGATCTGAATTCAGGACCACAGGATTGCATGACAAACACTTGATCTACTGAGACATCGCCCACGACCTATTACTTGTGATGGAGAATTAGGTCAAAATCTTTTTTTCTCTCATATTTAATTCAACAGTATACAGACTTACCCTAGAGGCCTATATACCTGAAGTGCATTATAGCTTGAAATTCAGAGATTTTAGGAAGGTAAATAAACTTTACTCTGTTCCAGAAAACACTAAAATCAAGAGAAATGGATGAGTTATAGAGCCAAACCTTGGTCACAATGCATTTATTGTTCTGGTTTATATCCTATCAGTAGTTTTCAATGAAAGCTTGCATATGTCAAAACTAATGTCCACTCCACAGAGGAACATGTCAGCAAAGGTTGAAGGTGATGCAGGAAACTAGGATTGCATTAGAAAATATGGCAACAAAGTTCAAAAGCAACTATGCCTCCTTGGATTGCTATTATTCTCCTTTCCTCTCGGCCATTATTTTAGAGAGCTGAGAGATTATAAACACAGATCGACAACTTGTGTAAGACATATCTAGAGAGTCCAGTAATAGCAGCTCTTGGAAGAAAAGCTACACTATAGATTTAAAAATAAACTGCGGTGTGCATGGTTCAGGACTCTTCAACACAGCGAATTCTCTTTAGCCACCTATATACAGGGAAATAATTACTGTCAGTAAGGTTACCTGTGAATTCTAATGAGTTGTCTTTGGAAGACCTTATTTTATTATTTTTCCACACATATGTGTGGAGGGTATGTATAGAATGGTGTGTTATGAGGGGTGTCTGCAGATGTGTATGCAGATGTGTGTGTATGTATATGTGGTGTGGTGTGTCATGTATGATATACTCACATGTGTGTGCAGTGCACAACCTTGGGTACTGTGCTTCCTTGACAGAGTCCTTCCCTCAACCCAGATCTGTCCCAGCGGTCCTTTGGGCTCCCCCTGCTCCACCAGTAGATGAGGATTGCAGACATCTGCGACCATACCCAGATTTAAAAAAAAATTTATTTGGGTTCTGGGAATTGAGCTTGAGCAGTTTCAGGCCTTCTCTGCTCATGCTTAAGCAGGAAGTTCTCTTAACCGTTGAACCATCTCTCCAGCCCAAGACAATATTTTTTGATACAAGCACTATTCCAAGAATGAGGACAAGTGGCCAATGAAATGGGGAGCAATTCAGCACCATGGATTTTAAGGGATTAGGAAATTGTCGTTGAACAGTAATGGACAGAGTTGTCATTCTATAGTGGCCTGTATGTATGCAAGGAGGAGAGAACTAGGTCAGGGACTCAGCAACTCAAAAGACAGGTAAACCCGCCCAAAATTTCCATAAAAAGATGTACCTACATCAGGACCTTTTGACAATGAAGAGCTTGAGTCCCTAGGACTTAAGAAAAATTGTAAGAAACGCTAGTGTTTGCACATACAGAGTTTTAGATTTGGAGGGGAAAGGTTATAAAATTAATTTCTGCAAGTGAACTTATAATAATGTGCAACAGTACAATGCATTTAAGGAACCTGAGTACCTACTGCAGTGTAAGGACTCTACCAGGGCAGAATTTGGGGACAGTGTTGCATTCTCAAATAAGTCCTATGCAATGCTGCACAGCTTTCTTGAGGAAGCAGAAGGTCTTGGTGAAGAATGATCGCTGGTGTGGGCAATGTTAGTCATGGAGGTTCGCAACATGAATGAATAACATGGACAGAGAAGCAATGATCTAGGAATTCCAATTAAATTTATATTAAATTTAAATTAAAATTCTCACAGTTATTTATATGATGACCATATAATCACACACAAGTTCTGGAATGTTCTGAAAGTATCATGTACTAACTATGGCTTTGTGTCCTTTAGGATCTACTGTTGTATCGTTACCTTACTTGGTACTTTATCTTAGAAGAACCAAGTTCAACTTCATTCATACTAGAAAGCTAGATCCAGCTTCATACATAGTATTTATCAAAATATGAAGCATGTTGTAAATACATGCTTATGGTCATAAAAAAAAACAGTCACCTGCTCATAGAAGCTATTCATGTTCTTTCTTAAACTTGCCAAAATCATGTGCCACTTTGTGCATCTGGCCTTACTGGGGGATTAAACCCAAGCCTTCAGACTTTAACTGCTGAGCCATCTCTGTGCTGGATGCACAGAGAATTTTACTTTTGAAAGTATAACTATTTATGTCCCAAAATGGTCTGAACCATTTCTTGTGATTGAAACTTGAATTCTCAATTAAGGGGAATTGCTCAGAATTTAAGGAACTTTTTAAAGTGGTAACTTCTGTGAATTTAAAGTAGGTAAGAGAGAGCCTGGAATGTGTTTTAATGGTAGAGAATTCACCTAGTGTGCACACAGCTCTGGGCTCCATTTTTTATACATACGCACAAATCAACCACCAAATAAACACATGACACAAGGACCATTTCTGTCTGTGTGCTATACACTAGTACCTAGAACGTAGACACAGCCAGCCAGGATGCATTGCCACATGCAACCTGAGCCAAGGACATGACTTACTCAAAGCAGGAAATGCATGGTGACAAAGTCCAGAGGGGGTGGGCATCATTTTTGGAGGAAGTGACATTTCTGGGACCAGAGTGACCACAACATGAGGAGTTAGCAGAAAGGAGATGAGACCAGGACTTGGGGGAAAACAGGTTAAGCAACCAAGAAAGCTGCAGTGAGGTACTTCTCCTGACTGGGCATAGGGAGGAGGAAGTGGACATGGCATTCCCCAAACTGCTCCCATGAGAACTTTAAGAGAATTCATTTCCTGGAGTGCCCTTCCATGGCTTCATCTCCTTGGTAGACAAGTTGTCCTAAATGAAATGATGAGAAATTTGAAGAGATTTGTCTCTAACTGTCCGTGGTCTACTTCTGGTTCTTCTATCTAGCTGTCTCCAAACAAATAAGTTTTGACATTCCATATGACTAATGACAAGTTAGTCACCGCTATGTTGGTCCCTGGCTGGTGAATGATGTAGCATTCCTCCATATGAACAATGTCATAGTAGATATGTCCTGAAATGTAGCAACTCCAAGCTCATAGGTGCATCAGTGTTCTTTATTGCTCTAACAACGTTCCCCTCATCCCCTGTAAAATGTCCTCAGTAACAATGGTAGCAACTGAGCCCCATGGCCGCCTTCCGCACAGGTTGCTGTTGTGAGAGCGTGTTGGAAGTGCTTCACTCTGCTTATGAATATTTTCTTCCTGGGAGTTTTAGTTCGTTTTGGAAAGAGGATGTTTGCTTAAGGTTTGCTGCTCTTGGCTACTCCTTCACGGTGGAATATTCTTACAAAATTGACAAGACTTTAAAGGGGGAATCAATGAATGGCAGAGTGGCCCGTGAACTCTTTCAAAATCAAATTGCAGTTCTCTCTAGACACTCATCAGTTTGTGAGTCAGTTGTCATGGATGTCAGCTGACTGTTTCGATGATGAGGTCAACTGAGGCCATCCAGGAAATGCCATAATTCTGAAACGCATTTCAGTGTCCACTCTCAGACCTATGCCGAAGGCCATGTTTGCTATGCTAGAGACACTATTGAGAAACACTTGATAATAAGTGCTGATAAGTCCCTCCTGAGATCAGATAATTTCCTATGCATTTATTGACATATTTATATTTATACTATAAAGGCAAAACCAGTTTATATTATTAAGAATTTTATTTACTCTTTGAGCAAAGTAAGTTATGTAACTAACTGTAAGGAATGCAAAAACAACTTGCAAATAAGAAATTGCTTTAAGGACTAAATGTAGAGAATGATGTTATTAAGATTATCATCAAAATTTAATTAAATTTTCACTAGTTTTGAGCTATAAAGAGGGAACACATACAAAAGTGAAATGTTAGCCAACTGTTAAATATTAATTAATTGGAACAACATTTTCTGATTTAGCCCTGAATATTGGGTAAAGCGCTACAAATAAATTTTGATTGAAGGTAATTTCAAAAACTACATAGAGTTTCATTTGGCAAGTCTTGGGAATTTGAACTTGGACATATGAGGTTTAAGCATTTTTTTCTGTCATGTGCAAAACGTTTCCTCCCCCTTCCTGTTGAAAGAGTTACTTTCACCCATATATGGTTCCAAAAATACAAACCGTCTTAGAGTGCCTGTTGAAATTATTCACTCTTAGCCTAGAGCTAATTTTGGATAATAACTCCTAACAAAGTCTTCTCGGAAAATTACAAGTGAAAATAGGATTGTAACATACATGTAAAACTTTGGTAGTGTTTTCTAAGGATTACCATACATGTAGGATTTAAAAAAACAAATCTTTTTTATCAGAATGCCACTCATCAAGAGACATATTTTCCACCCTAGTAGGTATACTAGAGAACTTTGAACATGCTTAATAATTTCCAAGCACAGCAATATCTTTTTGATGACATCACCTTCCACTCCCTTGTCCTGGGAACTCACAGTTCTCTGAACTAAAAGTCTGGAGTTTGTGCCAAGGGTTGTCTCACCTGTGAGCGCATTTCCCATAAGCTCAGTTAACCATGGTTGAGCAGCTGATGGGTTGGGTGAGTGATATGGCCTCTCTGGTTTTTACCTGCTCCAGCTCTAGACTGATATTTGTTAAGATCTCGGTCAATGCCACATAGAATGAGTCACACCTAGAACCATGTAGAACAGTCACTCCACTGTTCTTATTCAGTTGACCTGTCTCCTGGCAGTCAGAGTAGCTCTGTCTTCCCTTCAAAATAATAGTCAAGGGTCAACAAAAGAGACTCTGACCCTTAAGAGCAGGAAGAAAGACTTGGAGTTCAATATGTGGTGCTGAGCCACAGCCAAAGGTCCTGATAATAATTTCTTGTTTATTATAGGATTCTCGGCTGAAGCTCTGAGGAAAAAAGACACACTGGATTCAGGAGCCACAAGAGACCCTCTGATCTGAAGAGGCCACAGTCACCTTGACAAGCTCACACTGTTGACACAGCTTGATAGACAAGAAATGTAAATAGGATGCAGTGCGGTCCCCTCCTCCTAAGGGATAGAAAGGGTGAGCGGTGCCTGCTGCTTTGTGAGAGCAAGAGCCTCGGAACAGGAGAACAATAGTTGATAAAAATAACCTCAAACACTTACAAGATGTTAATCCCCAAATTTACAATGTGGTTACACTGTATTGACAGACTTCTTTAGCACGTATAAGGAGACATTCTTCCCTGGGACTAAAAAAAAATTCCAAACAGAAAACAGATGTATAGATGAGGATTTATATAGATACAAGCATCCACAAGTTTTCACAGACACACATGGTCATGCTTAAGCACAAATACATAGACACACACAGACATGCACAATTACACATACAAAAACAAACACACATACAGACACACAGATATTCTTGTACACACAGACATGCACAGATACAGACCCACACACATATATATATATATATATATGTGTGTGTGTGTATGTATATATATATACATACACAGAAACACATAGATACAAACATCACATATCACACACATAAAGACATATAGACCAATACATACAGAGACACTCAGACACTGAGTCTATGTACATGAAGATGGAGACATTGTGATCTTCACAGTTCTCTCTTCATCCAGTGACCCACATTGTTGTCTAAATCTGATTCCCTGTAATTGAACAAATGAAAAAAAATTTCTAAGATATTTCTTTGCCTAAAAATGTATGTTTTAAAGATTTTGAATGAAGGATGATTTTTTTTAAAGTTCTCTCTGTCTTTTATTCACCCATGGGTAATATCCTCACTGAATAAACTTGGACAAAGACCCCTGACAAGCCCCTGGCCTGACACTCCATGTGGAGCCTGCCCTTTCAGAGCAAGTCAACACCAAAATAGACAGCAAAGGAAAACTGAATCCAGCCTGAACAATGACAGCCCTAAAATAGCAACAGGGTTTATGACCACAGCAGCAGGAGTGGCTGCTGATCACTAGCCAGGACCTTTTATTTTGGTTTGTAACTGTTACAGAGGATTTGAAGCCCCTGTCAAATGTACAAGTTCAGAAACCCAAATCAGAGGTACTAGTAATAATACCTGGTGCAAAGCTTCCTCCCGAGACCTAATGAGCTCACTTCTGGTGAGATCTTAAAGGATTTGGAAGATATACCTCCAGGACACCTGCTGGAAGTTCACATCCCACCAGGCTTTGTACACGTTTCAGCTCATTTCACCTAACAACAACCCAATCAGGGAGGTTTCACGGGTATTATGGTACAAATAAGGAAACTGAAGCTTCGAAAAATGAAGACTTGGCTACCCACAGCACACGCTGAGAAAGCTCTTTCTCTCACACGGTGTCTCTGAGTGTGCTAGGAATTACACAAACTTGTCTTAGCGATTCTTAAACAAAGACCATCAGGCAGCTCAACATACAGATAAACTATAGCATTTTTAAGCCAATGAAATAGTCTCAGGCATAGGGAGAAAACAGATCTCCATCAAGTCCAGAGTAGTTTCAAAGTAGTTCCAAGTGACAGAGCTTGAAGCTGGGGTGAGGGAAGTCCTTAGATCAGTGGAAGGAAGTGATTAGCACAGTCCTTATAAGAAGTAAGTGAAAGGGAAGGGGTGGAGTTGTAGCTCTTTGACGTGGGCCAGAGTGGGAAGGAAACACAATGATTGGAGTTCCAGGTCGTCAAGGGCAGACTCCAAGCTCAGGTTCAGTCAGGAAGTTCCCTACAAACACCCAGCCAATGGCTGAGGACTGCTGTCTGGAAGCAAAAGCAGAGAGCCTACAGGATGTTACATGACTGACTGATGGTCCCAAAACAGAAAATGTGCAGCCTGGGGTTGACATCTAGCTCAGGAACT
>PVHP010048323.1:0-12572 GCA_004024765.1 Zapus hudsonius | reverse complement strand
TTTCCTTCCTCCTTCCCTCTGTCTCTCCTTCCTTCCTTCTCTCCCTCCCTCCCTCCCCATCTCTTTTTTCTTTCCTCCTTCCTTTCTCTCTCTTTTTTCTTTCCTCCTCTCTGCCTTCTTCCTTCCTTCCCTCCCCCCTCTTCCTTTCTTTCTCATAGAGTCTCACTATGTAGCCCAGACTTGCCTCAAACTCATGATCATCCTCCCTCAGTGCATGGATTCCAGGTATGCACAGCCACACCTGCTTCCAGGACTTATTATGTAAAGGAAGTCCACATCTTCTCCTTCCCTGGCTTTTATTCCTATGCTACTTCCCATTCTAGAGCATCCGCTGTCCAGCTGAACTGTCATTTGACTGTGGGGGCATTAACAAGACCAACGGGGCAGGGAGCTAAACCACAGAGCCCACCCACAGGATCATGGAAAATGGTAAAAAGTTACTGCTTTAAGCCTATAGATGTTTAATTTACACCATGTAAGGAAAGGGTCTACTTGATTCAGTTTTCATTTCTTTGAAACAGTGGTCATGTAATGGTCACATTATGCTTTTGTAGGACTGGATAGATGGCTCAGTAGTTATAGTGCTTGCCTGCAAAGCCTAATGACCCAGGTTCAATTCCCCAGTACCCACATAAAGCCAAATGCACAAAGTGGCACATGCACCTGAAGTTCCTTTGCAGTGGCTAGAGACCCTGGTGGGTCCATTCTCTCTCTCTCTCTCTCTCTCTCTCTCTCTCTCTCTCTCTCTCTCTCTCTCTCTCTCTCTCTCTCTGTCTGTCTCCCTCTCTCTGTTTGAAAATAAATATTTTTAAATGCATACTTTTTATTTTAATCTATACACTGAGTATGTAGTATATGTGGGCAACAGGCATATAAAATGAGTTTGCACAATTAAGGATATAATATGCATTTACTTTTGAGATTAATTTTGTTGGACAAGCTAGTTTGTTGTTTGTAAAATAGGCAATACATTTTTTTTTTCTGAGGTAGGGTCTCACTCTAGGCCAGGCTGACCTGGAACTCACTCTGTAACCTCAGGCTGGCTTTGAACTCACAGTGATCCTCCTACCTCTGCCTCCTGAGTGCTGAGATTAAAGGCCTGTGCCAGAATGCCTGGGTGGCAATATATTTTAAATGCTTTAAGTGCAGATAGGACACAAGTAAGCAAAAATATTAGACATAGGTTGAATATATGAGATGTGCTATATAAGACACAAAGTTAGCAAGTAGATCATCTACATGGTGCATACATAATATGGTAAGTACAAAGACATATGGAGAAATCAAGGAAAGCTAATATTTATGAAGTTCTGTATACTCAATATACATTAAACTAAACCTAAAGGATGCAGTGTGAACTATTTATGACCACTTAATATCCATCAGGCCTTAATTGACCACCCAATAACCCTCACTCTAGCCATTGTATTCTCTATCCAAGGGACATAAAATAAAACTTGTAGCTGATGGCATTTCCATCACTTGTCATTATGAACTTTAAATCAATTTCATAAGACATACAATTCGGGTCTGTTTTTTGTTTTGATTTGTTTTGTGCTCTCTGAAGTTGTTTTCCTGGTAGAAGACTTGAAGGCTGCCAGGACAAGGTAGTTTCCCACATGATCCATGAGAAAAGATCAAGAAACTGTTCTACTTCATAGGATCTGAATGGTTCACAGCAGGGCGAGTTAGCTTGCATTTACCTCCCTCTTCTCTCTAGACTCCCCCCCTTGCTCTACCCATGGCTATTTCTTCCTTTGACTGTAGAGTGAGCTTCAGGTAAGACAGTGGCTAGAGTCATGCACTGGGTTTAGAGCATTAGTAAGGGCCTGATTTCATCCAGCAGGGGTCTAAAGAGCTGATGATATGAAATTCATTTCCCTTTTACCTACTGATTCGAGGGTTATTCAGCAGCTTGAAGCCAGGACAAAAGTGGTGAGTCAGGCTTTGTTTGGACTCATTTTCTCTAAAATTCCCTGAATGAATGGATGATGGAATTCATGAAAAGAATCCGCTAACTGGAGGTGCATTCTGGTGCTTTCCACAGGTTAGCTCGGTTGGTTCTAGTGACGTAGTTGAAAAATCAGGGAGGGTTAACCAAAACTAAAGTCATTAGAGGGTAGCCACAGAGAAAACCAACTAATCAATGATATAATTAAGAACAAGAGAGACAGACAGACAGACAGACAGACAGACAGACAGACAGAGAGTGCTCTAGTTCAGGCAGAAACTTGCAGAAGCCATGGAGTGTTATAGGAAAACTCCAGTGCCGAAAGTATGATACCTCCCAGTAAATTATTGGTCATAGAGTCTCTGAGGCCCCACAACAATACATGTTAATGCCAAGGCTCTTGGTTGTCCACCAGGAGGATATGGTGAGACCCTCCTGCTGAAGACAACACAAGTGTTGATTGTAGGACAGTGAGAAATCAAGCTACAGTGATGTGAGAAGCATCCTCCCTCTTGGCCAGCTGTCACAGTGCTGTAAAGTGCTACACTGCCTGATGAAGGAGAAAAGTCAACAGGTTTACCTGTCCAACTGACTATGACATACAACTGACTAAGCAAGCATGAAATTCCCCCTGGTGTAATTGTGGTATGATCATTATGGGAGTAACCAACTGCTGTCTGGATCTGAGATCCATTCTCTGGGAAGGAACTCATCCTAGTCTGAGACCTATGGCTAGGTAGGTCCTGAATCCCAGAGTGAAGGCAAGAAGCCACTAATGTCAGTTGACTGCAAGGATATGTCGTGCCCATGAAATCATCCTCTAATTTGAATATCATATTTTGGTCATAGAAACTTTTTTTTTAGATGACAGTGACTACAAGGGAGACTTGAAATTTGTCAGCATAAGAGAATAACAGATGGTTGAACACTTAGAGCTAAATGAGACATTATTATCACACACCCTCCATGGCTCAGAAAATATTGCAGAAGAGGGAGCAGAAACATGAAGAAATACTTTGAGACACAAACTTCTGGTGTTTTGTCCATCACTTCATTACCCCAAGCAGCCATCCGTGATATTGCGCTCATGAAAATTACAACATGGATGATGGGTGCAGGCACAAAAGGGGCATCAAATAGAAGAGAGCCTAGTAAAATAGGAGTTCAGTGGAAGGGAGGAGAGACCATAGAAGGTATTGGGAGGGGAGTATGATCAAGTCATATTAGGTTCAAGTGTGTAAATTGTCAGTTAAAGAAAGGAATGAAGGAGGAAAGAAGGATAGTTGGAAGGGAGAGAGGGATGGAGTGAGGGAGGGAAGAAGGAAGAAAGGAACAAAGAAACGAAGGAACGAAGGAAGGAAAAAAGAAAAATTTTAAGTCCCTATCTGGCTAATAGTTCCCACTGCCAGTCAGGAAAAGTAGTCAGACTCCAGACTTTACAACTTAATCCAATTTGAAAGGCCTCAGAGAAAAAAGTCCTTATTTTTCATCAAAAAAAAAAAAACACTTGAGCAAATTGTGTCTACCTCTAGCAAGTTTGTATTAGAAGACTTATTAATCATTTGATAATTATTTAGTAAGCACTTACATAGTCAGAAATAAATCAGTGAATTATGTAGAGCTTCATAGTTATTCCAGCCATGTGAAAAATTATTCAAGGAATGAGAATTATTTATATCCTCTTAAGCTGATGCTCTAAGACAACCCAGCAAGGTCGGGGGAATGTCCTCTGTTTTCCGTGTCAGTTTCTCTCCAGGACTGGGGTCTAGATAATACTGGATGAATCTGAAGGGCAGAGACGGGATGGCCAGTTAGTGATGATGGAGCAAAGAGAGGTTGTTACACTGGGTGGTAACCCAGTCACAGACATGTCAGGGAAATGATGACAGGGCATGTTCTGGGCTGTGGGACATAACAAAAGGCCTATCCAAAGCAGGATAAAGTGACCCTAACAAGGGAATTGGCACTATGTGCACAGAGGCTAAGGACATAGCTAGAAGAAATACAACTTCCCACATAGGGACTGTAGCTGAGATACATCCAGCGATGGATGATGAACACATCACATGGTCTTTGGAGAAGATGACTTCGAAATATCTCCCAAAATCCATGGGAATCCTGCACTTTAGGAAGACTCTTCTCTGTCACATCCAAGAATCTCTGATTCAGGAGGCTCAGGCAGAAATCGAGGTAGAAGGTATAGAGCCAGAGAGAGTGGGAAAGCCAGACCCAAACCCACTGCTTGCAGCCAGGCTGTGCTGGGCAAAGCAGACAACTGAACGAGAAAGTTCAAGTCTGAATCATTCTGTAACTGAACTGACATGGTTTTTGTTTCCTAAATTTGATCAGAGAGTTTGTGGTGTTTGTTCTAAATTTGATAGAATGCACAAGGCCACAGGGCTTAAAGGGATAGTATGAGACAAATGATAAAATTATGTTTGTCTACATCTATGGATTTTACTTGTTCAATTACTGGTTAGACCAGTGGTCAATGGATAATCTGTTTCCAGATTCTACAATTGTGTCCTGACCCATGTTAAACTTTATTAATCTACATGACGATATATTTCTAATTATTTGTAAGGGTCTATTTGGTTTCCCTATTGTGAGAATATGGTTGTTTTTGAGAGAACAGAAGTTTTCACCTAAATCAGCAAATTATTTCACA
This sequence comes from Zapus hudsonius, assembly GCA_004024765.1. NCBI lineage: Eukaryota > Metazoa > Chordata > Mammalia > Rodentia > Dipodidae > Zapus > Zapus hudsonius. Next base: position 7,953 of record PVHP010048323.1, on the reverse strand, counting down.
GCATAAAACACTTAAAAAGAGAATACTCATCAAATACAGCAATTTCCATTTCAGGACTTGGGTATAAATTCTCAGTTTTCTATAGTAATGATTTGCATCCAAATTCTAGATAACATTTAATCTATGTTTTCTAAGTATTTGTAGTTCTTTAAAATATTTTATTTATTTGAGAGAGGAAGAGAGACCTTCTGTCACTGCAAACAGACTCCAGATGCATGTGTCACTTTGTGTATTTGGTTTTATGTGGGTACTGGGGAATTAAACCTGGGCCAAAAGGCTTTGCAGGCAAGCACCTTTAACCACTGAGCCATCTCCCCAGTCCCAAGTAATTCACCTATTTTCAGTTCCAATGATCTTGTAAAGTAGGATTACTGGGTTTTCCTTCCTACCCATGTTGGTATGTTTTGTGCACACATTCTTCCCAAAGGATAATATGTTAATGGTGTGGCATTCTCCAGAAGGTAATGGGAGCTGGGGAGATAACCCAATCATTACAATGTTTTTCTCATAAACATAGGACCTGAGTTCAATCCCTAGAATCCACGTTACAAAAAAAAATGCAGCTATGGAAGCTTATGTTTGTAATTCCAGCACACAGGAGGCCAGGCCAATACAATCAGATTCCTAGGTATGGCTGTCCAGCCAGTCTAGCCTAATTGGCCAGTTACAGGCCAATGAGAGACCTTATCTAAGAAAAAAGTGAACAGTACCTGAGGAATGATGCCCAAGGTTGATCTCTCTGGTCAACAGCATAAACATAACTAGGACCTGCACCTACACACACATGTACCCATGAAGATACACACACACACACACACACACACACACACACACACACACACACACTGTCACATCCCAGCTTGACCAGCAAGAAAGGACATGACCACGAGTTCTTCTCTACAGCAGTTTATTCAGGAAACCTTGAGTTACAAATACTTTCTTTGTCTCTTCTCTTTGTCTCTTCTCTTCTCAGGATGTGCAGGAATTTTTAAGTCATACTACAACCTATCAGCATAACACACGTATATATTCATAATTGGTCCACATATACGGAGCATGCCAGGCATTAAGCCATTTCCATATAAGGAGTTGTTTTTCCACTGGACATTCTCCTTCGCGGGGGAGGTGAGCATAAACCAGCACCATCTTTTCAGCAGGCTCTAAACAAAGGAGAGGACTGTGGGGCATTCCGTAGGTGGGAGTGACAGGACCCGGCCCCGGGAAATGGGGCCGGGCCGCACCACCCCCTTACCTCACAGGGACGGCTCACTACAACACACGAACAAAATAAACCAATAGTAGAGCCTCACTTTAGACGATGCTGACACTCTATTCCCAGGCTGGCCTGGAACTCACAGCAATCTTCCTACCTCTGCCTCCTGAGTACTGGGATTAAAAGCATGCACCAACATGCCTGGCTACAGCTCACTCTTGTACTCATATAGTAGAAGGACACATGACACTATTCAGTGCTTCCCGTCCTGTGAACAGAAGCTGGAAGGTTTCACCAAGAAAAGGGCAGATGTCTTTGCATTCTGCAAATCATCAGGAAAGTCATTTATGTGAATTACTTTTACTTCTTGAAAATGTAATTATCTATTTTTTCTTGGTGTTTCTACCACCTTCAGAAGTTCACCTTCCTGAAACAGTCTAGCCCTCCAAAATCTCATTCAGCATGAATCTGTGTGTGAGTGCCTCTATGTTTAATATAAATATTGTCAGCTAACACATTTAGAACATTTAATATAAGTATTTTCAGCCAACACACACACATAACCAAACACAATTCAAATGTGTAGAACCTGGTGATTATTATAAAGCAAACTTGCCATGTGTGATGCTTAATGGTGATTGCCAATTTGGTGAGATAAGAAATGAACCAAGAGACATATCTCTGGCTGGGTCTGTGAGGGAATTCCCAGAATCACTGAGAAGAGAAGGTCCTCCTAAGACTCAATGGGTCCCCTGATGGGTGGCTCAGATGTCAAGAGGTCCAGGAACAAGCAGCAGTTGCCGCCTCCACTGGCATCCTTCAGTGACATCAGACTCCCTCTGCTTCAGCCTTGAATGTGGACCAAAGACCAGTGAGGCCCCAGGAATCTTCTAGGCCCTCAGCTCCATGTTGGGACAACTGAAGCATGCTGCTTCACTCAGTGAACAGCTACTGGATTCTCAGCCAGTCCAGTGTGTACACAGCCATTATTGCACTCCCCAGCCTAGCAGCTGTAAGCTCTTCTGTCATGCACACACACACACACACACACACACACACACACACACACACACACACACACGTGTGCCTCTAGAGACTCCTGCCTAACACACCATGTGACCAGATTAAAGAAGAAAAATAGCACTGAAAATCCACATAAGCTCTGCACCCCCCACCACTATGTCATGATATGTGTAAGATACAGTTTTATATCTATGTTTCTTCAGTTATTAAAATATTGTTTCAGAATTGCCTTTTGAGATTTTAACTCAATCTTCTACTGGTATTCTCCATTATGTCATTTCTTGAACATATGTATGAACTGCAGGTCTCTTAAATTCTGGGTTGGAGGACTCCCCAAGTCTGCCCCTTCTGTGGGTCACATGGCCTTTCTGCTTTTCCTCTATTGAAAGGAAGTTAATAGATATGAAAAGTTCTAAGTAAACTTCAAGGTTCTGAAGTGAGCTTTTCCTCCCAGCAAACATCAGTGCAGACTGCGGTTTGTAAACATAGATGAAGTGATGCCAGAGCCTCCCTGCAGTCATGGTAAGGAGTATCCATCGTTCCATCTGCTCCTGCCAGGCAGCTTTATTTTTGGCCCCAAGGGAAAAACTAGGGTCTACTTTGATGGATTCCAAATTTATTGTTATTACCTTCCAGTCTCCCCAGCCTGGCAGCCATTTTACTGCACTTTTCAGCTTCTTAGTAAATAATGCTCATTAATGAACAATATCTTGAGTGGTAAAACCTAGGGGTTGTTGGGTATTGTCAGTGGCCCTCTGCACCCTAGATGGCCTGGTACATCTCTGGTGCTTTCAAGTATATATTTAATAACATATGATCCAGTATTTCTCATTATTCTTGGCAGGAGTGCTTATGAGCAGAAAGCTGACTGAAGTATTTTTGTAGTTTGTTGCTATTTGTAATATCTTATAACTTCTCAAAATATAATTTTTCTAGCATCCAAAGCCAATTTTTTTTCTTATGCTAAAATATAGCTAGACTTAACTTAAGCCATTATGCAATCATTTTATCCTCATTGACTTTTAAGGGGAATAAAGCAAGATCCTATTACTAAGAACAGGAAAAAAATCTCTTTTTTTGATCCATACAGGAAAGTTTGAATTCATGGAATTGCGCATATGGTCATCAGTTACACTGCAACACACTAGTGTTGTTATTATTACCACTGTCAACAGAAGACTGTAAACACGATCACTTTGTACATGTGTGTCTGTGATGGTCCCTAGCTGCGCTTCTCTACTGTGAGCTGAGACGTAGGCAGAGAGATAGATAGGTGGAGATCTATAGGTATGTTTGTTAATGTGCCGTTTCACTTGGTTACTGAGCTTCGCTAAAAATTATTTTTAAAAACCACCCATTTATCATAAAAGGGAGGATTGCTAAGAGTTGCTAGTATGGGACCTTGTCCCTGTCCAGGCTACAAAATTTGCCAGATGTTGACTAACTCTCTTACACTAATGTGTGATGGGTTCATTTCCAGACTCTCAGCTACAGGAAAACGTCCTTCCGGGCTCTGCTCCCTGGATTTGCACCAAACCCATCAAGTGTCTACAATCTGGATTTTTGCTGAAAATCCTTTTCCTTGGGGTTCTTCTCTGTAAAATCTCACCCTCCTCCCCCACAAGAGGATGTGTCAAGAACTCATTGTGCCCTGAGTCTAGGACTTGTTGGTAAATGGCTTAACATTATTTTTTAATCTCTTTATTATAAATAAGTTTATACACTGTATGAGCAAATCTTGTGTAGGTGTTCCCGTTTCCCTTCTCTCTGTCCCCTACCCACTGGGGTCCCTCTTCAGTGCACATACTGAATCTGTCCATAGGTTAGGGGGTTATGAAGTACACCAGAGGTAGTCAGTTTTTCTTTCTTTTTATTTCCTTCCCCCGTGTGCATTGTTGCTGAGAGGGGCAATGTCTCTGGATATTCTCCCCCACCATGGCTCTTACAATCTTGCCGCCCCCTCTTCAACTCAGTTCCCTGATTCATGGTGGGTGAGTTTTAAGTCTTCTTTATTGTTGAGATCTTAAGTGTCTCTGGACTTCTGCTATGGATTGTGTTTGGTATCATTGATGTCTGTCACCATTGACCTTTCATGGGTTATCAGACTTGCTGTGGTGATTGGTCTCCTGTTTGTCTCCTCTCTTTCTCATAGGTTTCATTTGGGCCCTGTGTGAAGGCTAGGTGTGGTTTGTCTCCTGCCAGGATGTCAGCCATCATCCAATGTCTTGTTGGTGGAATTGGGTTGTCCTTGGCTCTCTCAATGCCTTCTGAAAAATACCAACAGAATCTCCCTCAGAGAGTGAGATGAATATACATTAAATGAGACAAACATTGCTACTTTGGCTAGCTCCTAATGGGTGTAGCCTCTCTATAGCTCACTGGTAGTGAGAATTTCCCCTAGAAGCCCAAGATCTTGGTCCCCATAAGATTATGGCATGGATCCCAGTTCCAGTTAAGGTTTCCTTGTCACTAAGTGGATCTCTTATCCAATCATTAAGCCATTGATTACCCTCTTCAGATTTTTTTGGGTTTTTTTGTTAGTTTGGTTGGTTGGTTGGTTGGTTGGTTGATTTTTGATGTAGGGTCTCATGCTAGCCCAGGTTTAACTGGAATTCACTATGTAATCTCATGGTGGCCTCAAACTCATGGTGATCCTCTATCTCTGCCTCTCAAGTGCTGGTATCAAAAATGTATACCACAATGCTCTGCTAAGAACAGAAGAAAAAAACTATTCAGCAATTCCTGCCCATTCCTTATGATGGACTTAGTGTCTGGCTGCAACATTGCTAAAATTAAGGATGTAGTCAGTCTCCCAACAAGCAGGTAGTGTGTTTCATTCCTTGGCTAGCACTGTTCTTGATCAGTAGGTTTACTAATAAGTTACTAGCTATGCTGGAAATTACCACCCAAGCATTAGTTTCATGGCTTGAATTTCTGCAGTTCAATGCAAAAACCAGTACCTCATTCCAAACTGACAAAGTGCCAAGGAAGTCCTCACTGATATTTTTTCCCCGAGATTTCCTTTTTTCGCTCCGTCCTTTTTATCTCTGACAACCAACTTTCTTTTAATTATTTGTTCCTCTAACGTGACAGAATTGGGTCACTCCAAATTTTGTGTGGAAGATAAAACTGTTCTTTTTGTGCCAGCCAAGCTGGAGAAGTCTTTGAATCCCAGGGGCTCTCAATAGAACAAAATTAACATTCAAGTCTGAGCTTGGCCAGATAGTCTGCCTCTTTCAGGCAGCAGAAAGTTTGGGTGTTTATTTATAGCTCCCTTTGAAAAGAGTAGTGTTCATTGTTGATCTGAGGGAAAAATGATTCTCTTTTTCAACTTGATGTTATTTTTCTGTTAGACCAGTACTCTGATTGCCAATTAAGGAACATGTATAAATTCAAATGAAATGTAACAGGACAAGATTATTTAACTTAATGATAAAATAACCTATTTTATTGAATTCAGTAAACTTTTACTGAATCCATAAAATGTTCTAGTTGTGTCTTAGGATTTTGAAGGATATAAAACAAAATGCAATAATTTTTCATGTCAAATAACTTGTAACATGAGGTATAATGTGATAGAAATGAAATGTAGAAACAAGTTACCATCTAGATAGGAAAGTGACTATTCTTAGCTGGCAACAGAAATGAAGGATGTGGGACCTGCATCTTAAAAGGTAGTTAAGTTTCACCAAGTTTATCTGAATCATTTTCCCGATAAGTGGTTCCTGATACTTCTGGGAAGTACAACTGACCCAACTTTCCCTTATACAGACTTCCGTCATTTACCACTCATCCCTAATCTATCTTCTTCATATCACTGCATTTTTGGTGCATGTGTCTTATATAACCAAAGCACAAGTCTCTCCAACGTCTCCAGAGCCTGACATGGAGACACCACTATTCCAGGCAAGAGTCAACATTATACTCATTTGTTGAACTAAGTAACCAACCAATTAATTTGTGGAGAGATGAAAAGGAAAAAATTCTAGTTTCATAGTTATTACAGGTTGAATCTCCCCAAGAAGCAGCTTCTGATTGCACACTGGAATAGTTTTGGTATTAGAATATAAACCAGTACCACATGAACCAGGTATGGTAGCACATACCTATAATCCCAATAGTTGGGAGGTAGAAGCAAGTTCAAGCAAGAGAAGCAAGTTCAAGGTCATCTTCATCTACACATACAGTTAGAGGCCAGTCTGGGAATACATAAGACCCTGTCTCAAAAAAAAAAACATGTTTTTAAGCATTATCATATGCAAATTTCAATTGTTTTCTGGTTTATTTTCAGTATTTCAAAGTTTTTGGGTTTTGCATGACTGATGATGTGTTAGAGCAATGTTATGAGTTTGGTGTATTGTCAGAATTCAAGGATAAAAGAATTTAATTATCATATTGTCATTTCATTCATGCTTTCAGACAGCATTGAAAAAACACAGAGCACTATAATGAGCAAAACAAAAGATAGATTGCTTAAACTCTGCAGCTGTGTCTTTAGCCTTGCCCAGAACTCTTTTGTTTTAATCAGTAGGTGTTCTCAGGAATATAAAATGTCCTTTCAGATGGAATACTTTTTCTTCTTAAACATCATTTTATAATCCATGCTCCAAATGTTTGGCAACCTTTAATGAAAATTGTGTGGTGACAGGTATTTCATTTGAATGTGAGGCATTTTGGTACACATGCTACAGTTCTGAAATATTCTCTCTCTTTCTCTGCGTCTCTCTGTGGCTCTCTGTATCTCTCTGCTTACAAATAAAAACTTAAAAGTCCATCTTAAATCACATCTTATAAGCTTAGTTAACCCACTGGAAGAAGTGAGACTCACCGGGAAGATTATGAGGCAAAAGGTACACCCCTCCCCCCCTCCACTGGCCCATGACAAGGTTCTGGGAAGGGCCTCCAGTTGGATTCTCATGGACCCATATATTTGTAAAATTTTAGAAGTTTCCTGTATTTTAACTGATTGTGTAAGGTGACCTCTTAATGCTCTAACATTCCTCCATCCCAACTTGAGATATTTAATCTTATCAACTTGAGGGGATTTAGGATTCCCTGGGCAACAAACCTCTAGGTTTGTCTGGAAGGAGCATCTAGATTAGGTTAACTGAGGTAATAAGATTTACCCTAAACCTGGTGTGGTGGAACACACCTTTAATCTTAGCACTCAGGAGGCAGAGGTAGGAGGATCACCTTGAATTCAAGGCCACTGTGAGACTACATGGAGAATTCCAGGTCAACCTGGGCTAGAGTAAGATCCTACCTTAAAAACCAAACCAAACAAACAACAAAAAAAGGAACAAAGATTGGTCCTGGCTGTGGCCTGAGCTTGTCTAGGAGTTACGAGATGCTGGCCTATAGAAAAAAAAAAGTGAGCTGAGCACCAGCATTGATCTCCAGGTCCTGACTGTGGATGCAATGTGAGCAGCTGCTTCATATTCCTTATACCATATGTGGTGTTTTTATTCAGATGTCCCCCATAAACTCATGTTTTTGAATTCTTGATCCCCAGCTAGTAGCAGTTTGGGATGTGAGTCCTTGCTGAAGGCAGGTGTGTTGTTTATGGCAAGCTGTAGGGTATTATAACCAGCCCCCACTTGCCAGAATTTGACTCACTTACTTGTTGCTATTTTCCACTGCTGTAGCAGAAGAGATGCCTAGTCTCTGCTTATGCCATACTTTCCCCTACCATCATGAAGCTTCCCCTTGAGGTAATA
>PVHP010048322.1:0-12570 GCA_004024765.1 Zapus hudsonius | reverse complement strand
GAGACACTCAAGGGCCTGGGAGGGACTGGATAGACACGCGGAACACGCAGAGGGAGGGAACCCGAGGGAAGCCGGCAGAGGCTGAGGAAAAGCCTCTGTCAGCCGGCAGGCTGAGGCTGCTCTGGCCGGGCTTGCCGGTTCGTGACAACTCACTGCCTCTGGCGAGCACGGTCCTCGATGGAAGCTTCCACTGGTGAGATTCGTGTGCTGGGGGGTGTCTGCGGCTCAGAGCGTGACTGCAGCTTATGTCCACGACCTGGATCCCTGCTGAAAACCCTGACCCTTGTTTCCTGAGGGACATGGCGTGTCTGCTAGTCAGCCATCTTCCACAGCACCTCAATTTCTTAATGATATACTTCGAACAAAAAAAAAATGTTTGAAATTGATTGTGCCTGATTTCTCAGTCTTTTCTTTTTATGTCTTATTGAAGAAGCTGTTGCCTACCTCAAGATCAGAAGGATGCTCTATGTTTTCTTTGAGAGATGCTTTAGTTTTAGCTTTGACTTTTAAGTCTAAAAGCTAAAGGTTTTGTATGTTGCGTGCAGTAGAGATAAAGGTACATTTTTCCACATGTATATTTAGGAGTCCCAACATAATTTGTCAAAATGAATTTCCTCATTGACTCACCTTGGCATCTTTGCTGGAAGTCAGCTGACTACATTTTATACACCCCATGCTGCCATGTTTAAAAACACACCCACCCCTCACCCCTATACACACTTCCTTTTCCGTTCCATTAATCTATTTATCTCTCTTTGCCCCAGTATCACATAATCTTTTTTTGGGGGGGAGTTATCATGCATTATTTATTGGACACTGGCAATACATGTGCTGAGTCACTCAGTGCCATAGTTGACACACAATAAATAAGCAAATAGAATTTTGGGAAGCTAAAATGTCCCTACATTGGCAAGGTAAATGTCATAGAAGCTAATGGAAACAGACCTTAGTTTTTATGGAATAATTCTGTCGTGTATATGTCTCAAGATTTTTTTTAAACAGATGGTCAGTACATATTTGTTAAGCAGACAATAATGTATATTCATAGCAATACAACAGGAAGAGATTAGGAAGGAGTGGTTTTGTTTTCCCTAACTTTACTATTATTCATTACAGAAATGGCACATGGTATCACATAATCTTATAGCTTTATACAAAGTCCTAACATTTGGTTATATAAATCTTCCAGCCTGATTCTTCTTTTGTCTAGATCATTTTGGCTATTTTCATATTTTAGAACTAGCTTGCTAATTTCTACAAAAATAGCTCGGATGGATTTTGCCTGGACTCGTGTTGAATTTATGGCCCACTTTGGGGAAAGTGATACTTGAACAAATTGAATCAGCTGACTCATAAATATGGCCTCTATCCATGTAGTTTTTAATATTTCACATTTTGTGTGTGGTGCGCGAGCATGTATGTATGTTTGTGTACATATGTGTATGCACGTGTGTGTGTGTGTGTGCTGTTCTCAGGGTTGTCATTCACCTCTTTTGGACACAGGGTGTCTCATTGGCTTGGAGGTCACCAATGATGATAGGCTGGCTAGCCAGCAAGCTCAGGGACCCTCCTGTCTCCAACTCCATAGTGCTGGGATTACAGCTGTACATTTTTAAGTGGGTTCTGGGGATCAAACCCAAGTCCTTATGCTTGCAAGGCAAGCACTGTGCCCACTGACCTATCTTCCTAGCCCTCTATTTTGTACTCTCTAATGTAGAAATTTTGTACATTTTAAAAGCATTTCCATAGTTTTCATGCTGCTTGCCATAATAGTAATGTTTTGCAATTTTATAAAATAGATTTGATTTTTTAATATGAATCTGATATTCTTTGATCTTGCTAAATTACCTTATTTTAATGGATTTTTTCTCTCTTGCCTTGCAAGATTTTAAGGTGTTTTTTAAACATAGAAAATTATGCCATCATTGAATAATGATAATTAATAGTGATAATCCTACTTCCTTTTCAAGCTCTTTTTTATTTTCCATAATGAGTTACATTATTTAATGGGCAAACAATGAGTTGTTATCCCCAGTTCCCCAATGCTCCTCTTCCCATCCCCAATCAGCTGGATATCCTCCGCTGTGGGCCGTCTGGATCAGTCCTTGGGGCAGGGGACCATGGATAGCCTAGGAGTCAGCCCAGTTCAAGCTCTTTATTATTAACTGATTAGTTAATCTATCCTATTGTAAAGGCTAAAACCTTCACTGCATGTTAAGTGGTGAAAGCAATATCCTTGCCTGTTTTTTAGTCTTAGAATATGTTTACTAGTTCAACCTTAATTATGATATTTTAACCAAGAGTACCATTTATCAAGTGATTTTTATTGGCGAAGAAGAGCAAATGGGTTTTCTTTTCTATTCTGTTAATGTGGTGAATAAACACCAAGTTAAGATAAACTGGCATAAATATTTTTGCTTTGCTTTACTAATATTCTGCTTCTATTTGTATCTTTCTGCAAGTGAGAGGCCAGCCTGAGATACACACTACAAACCAGTTTGAACTACACAGTAAGACTATCTTGAAGAAAACCCAAAATATATAAAAAGTGCATCTTTCTTCTTGAGGGATACTGGTATGTACTTTTCAAGATGTTTCTGAAGTTCATGTAACTTATGGTTTTCACACACACTCTCACACCCATGTATGCATACACACACAAACAATGCATGACATTTCTTCAGATGATATTGAGGTATGCTGTTTTATTTGGGTGCTGGGGATTGAGCCCAGGGCTTTATGTGTGGTGAGCATGTGTCGTATGACTGCGCTCAGCTTCTAGCCCCCGGGTTGTTGTGTGGAGCCGATGGCCTGGGGATCAGAGTAATTTTCTCCAGGCCATTCACTGTAACCCCAGCAGGTTTTTTTGTTCCCTCAGATCAAAGCCCCTGTGAAGACAGCTGTCTCTAACCCTGCTGGATCCCTTGCATGATCACTCACTGCTGGTATTCTCCAGTAGGGGTTTAGATTTGTCCCCTTTGTCTCTCATTTCCTGAGATGGCCTGTGAGTGGTCACCCAGCCTACAGGTAATGCCAGGTGAGCAGTCTTAGAAGTTGTCTTAGAACAGCCAGCCTGTGACATGTTGAGGCTCCAGGTCTTCTGATCTTGTTTCTAGGCAGAGATAAAAGAAAACAGAAGGTTATTTCCCTAGTCCCAGGGAGAATGAGGCACGTTCTCCTCATAAGGTGAATTCTATAAAGCAGTTGCAAACACATGTGGATTAAAGGAAGCAGGAAGACCAATTGATGGCTGGGGCGAAAGAGAGTCTTTGTATTAGATGGTTTGATGAAACGAGGAATGTGGGCTTGGCCAAGCTTGCATATGTTTATTGGTTTCCTAGGGATTACCATCCTTAAAATCTTGCCAAGGAACTCTGTTACCTGGTAGAACATTGCTCCCATGATGTCACTGTTGCCCAAGACCTGCTCTCGCTTGCCTGCTCTGCTCTGGGAGAGGTCTTCTCCTATGGCCTTAGGCCTGGGCTCTTGTCTAGGCGTTAAACACCCTCCTTCTTTTTCTTTTCATTTCTATTTTCTTTCTTTTCCTTCCCTTCCCTTTCCCTTTCTTCCTTTCCCCTCTTTCTTTCAAGTATGTGGTGTGCAAGTATGGATGTGTGTTCCAATGTTTGTACAGGTGCGCTTGTGTTTGAGTAGAAACCAGAGGACAACCTTCAATGTCATTCCTCAGGTATGTCATCTACCTATTCTTAATATAAAGTTTCTCATTGGCCTGAGGTTCACCAATTAGCTAGACTAGCTGGCCATTGAGCTCCAGCCCGTCTCTGCCTCCCCGGTGCTGAAAGGACAAGTGCAAATACCATCACAGCAGCACTTTTATGTGAGAACCGGGCATTTCACTGACTGCCTAGCCTCAACCCCACCTTTCTAAACTCCTCTCTGAATGACTTAAAGTGCCTTAACTGCTGAGCCATCACTCCAGCCCTGAAGGACTTATTTTTCAGTGCTGGGAATGGATTCCAGGGCCTTGCTAACTACCACTGAGTTTCACCCCTAGTCCTCATGCCTAAATTCTTACCAATACAACCTGGATTCTTGAGGATGTTGTCCTCACCTCTCCCAGCAAACACCACTCCCCTGATCACCACCAAGCTTCTGTTCAGCCAGCTGACTTACCTGCCAGCCATGAAGCTGTCCATCTTTCATAACCCAGAATCTTTCCTAATGAAATCAATTCACATTAGATGGTTCCTAGTTGTTTCGGGATCTCCAGCTCCTACCACTGACATAGTGGCTAAGCATCCAGTGTGGCTGGGGATGTAGCTCAGTGGTAGAGTGCTCGTCTAGCGAGCACAAGGCCCTGGGTTTGAGAGCCAGCACAGCCAAGAATAAATATGTACTGCCTGCGTTTGTCACTTACCCCTCCATCTAGTTGGTTAGCCTCTTAAGAGAAGGAAGTTTGAGACGGGCCTCCCTGGCATTTTTCCATGAGGTCTGGCACCCATCTGCTTCAGTAAATCCCAGGACATGCCCTCCTCTCTCTGAATTCCAAATTTACATGGTAGTGCCAACTTCAGTAGCCCCAGTGCGCCCTGAAGGGAAGCTTCACTGCAGGAAGAAATGCTTGTTTTTCTAAAAGTTGATCAGAGATGAGTCTAAACAATGACAACAGTGATACTTTAAAAATGTGGGCGATTTACTGAGGTGGGGAACATGAAGAAAGACAAAACCATTGGCTGGTCTTGAACTCCTGATCCTCCTGCCTCCACCTCTTCAGGAATTTTCTACCAGTATGAGCCACCACAACTGGCCAGAACAAATTATTTGGAAAGAAATACGAGAGATTTAAAGGTCCATAGAAAGTGTGACCTGGTAACACATACCTGTCATCCCAGAACTTGGGAGGCTGAAACAAGAAGATTGGAAATTTGAGGTTAGCTTGAGCTACATAGTGAGTTCAGGGATAGCCTGTGCTCCATAGAAAGACCCTGTCACCAAAACAAGCAATACACATAAGAAAACCATCATCGGAAGGGAGGAAGGAGAAAATGAGTTTAAAGAGTAAACAGCTTCAGTTTTATAAGATGAAAAAAGTCTGGAGATCATGTGAGAATATGCTTAGTATTATGAACTATATACTTAAAATAGTTACATTTTTATTACCATCACAGTTAACAAATCACAGTTAGAAAATGTCTGAAAGAGGAGAGGGGCACTTACATAAAATGAATGCATAGAAGTAAGGGTAGTAGAAGTTTCTAGATCTAACATGCAGCCTATGGCAAGAGCTCCTTTTTTTTCCTCATTTTTATTCTTTTTCTTTCTATCCCTCTTTCTTTCATCATTTTGTTCCATAGAACCTTCTAGAAGACTAGATAAAATTAAGATGGCCAGATAGGAGAGAAAGCACAGGCAAGTTGTCCATCCCCCTTTCAGGAGACTGAGGGCTCTCTGCTCCTCTCCTCAGCGCTTGGGGCATCTCATGTGGTTTCTGCTCCTGATACCACCAGCACCAAGTCACTGCTTCAGGTCCAAGGTTAATGGATGACAAGAATTAATTCATTGATTAACATGTAGGGTCAGAGCCAGGCCTTTGTTTATGATGATCTGTGTTATGGACTCAGAAGTTCTGCCAGAGGGAAGCAAAGAGAGACTGATGACGCTGTCTCATGTGAGATCAGAGCCATTAACTGGAAACAAAGTTTTTCCGTTTCTTGCCTTCATCAGTGACTATGAAAAGGGGTTCTGGCCTTTGTTCAATACTGCAAACGCTGGATGCATGATTGAATCGTAGTGAAGGAGAAATAGGAGACAAATAGCTTCTTTCAGGCAGTTAGGGATAGAAGCCCAAAGAGTTAACAAGGAGATGCCATTCTGTCCATCTTGGCAAAACAAACTTGGGCCTGATCCTGTCTCTCCAAGGTAGTTGCCAGTGAGATCCCCCAGCAAGAACTCCCTGCTTCTGCTTCACTGGGCCTCTCTGGGTCAGCCCTCTGAGTCCACAAACGAGTCAGATCTTGGCCCCTTCTGAGCCCAGACCAATTAGGTCTCTGCTTATACACCTGAGCCTGATGAAGGCTCACCCTAATTGGATATCTGGTCCATATAAAGGAGGTTACCCACATAGCCCAGGCTCTTCTCTCTGATCTCTTATCGGCTTACCTTGGTTTGGGTATTTTTCTTATTGCCTTCTGTATCATGCTTTGGGGTACTCTCTCACTTTGATTAGATGTAAGATTCTTCTTTGATCTCTTGAGTTCTTCACTATTAATCCTTTCTGGTGGGTTATTTGAAGGGGCTTCTATGTTCCAACTCCCACATGTGTGTGGAACTGTGCCAGCTTTTTTCCGAGATACTAATTTCCACTAAATAGACCTCAGGAATTATATGCTTTCTCCCTAAATAAACTCAGTAATTCATAATTTAGCCTTCTCGAGGTCATTTTATCAATTCTTTGTTAAAAGTAGTATAAGAAGTCAATATTATTTGGGTTTACAAGTTGGGGGAACCCCTCCTGAATCCCCAAGTCCTGTATCAACAGATAACAATGATTAATATTATAATGGCTAATATTATATATCATATTAAATTTTATAAGTCCTAACCAAATCATTCCATATGGTCTTGACAAAAATGAAAAAAAATTCTGAGTTTGGACCTAGCATCCCCCCTATGAAGTCAGCAGAGGGGGAAAACTTGCTTGAGAATTCACTTAGTAATTTGAGTAAATTTTCAGAAGTATCAACAAAGCCAGGATTTGAACTCTGTGTTTTCAGTTTCCCAGAACAAGCAGTAGAAAGGTGGTTATGAATACTCTAGAGAAGTATTACTAAACACAAGAAGGATTTTGCTTGTAGCTGAGGCCTATGTGTGACATTAGTGTGAGTTCTGATTTCTCTCTCTCTCTCTCTCTCTGTCTTTCTCTCTGTGTTTGTGTATATGATTGAGGATAGAATTTAGGGCTCTATGCATGCCAGGCAAGTGCTCTACCTCTGAGATGCATTCACAGCCCAGATGATTTCTTGATTGGTCTCACTAATCCATGATGCTGTGCTATCAAGGACTGTGGGCTACTAAACACAGTGCATATATGGATGTGATTACAATCTTAAGGACTGGGGGGATCACTTTTAAAATTCTGGTAATCGTTCAGTCATATTCCCATAGTGAGTTCCTAGCACAAACAGGGTGGTCGTCAGGTCTAGCCTGAAAAATCAAACCTCACCTGACGGTAGCTCAATATAGAAAGGGTATGTTAGTCACCTTTTTGCTACGTTAACAACATACTGAGACAGTCAACTTTAAAGAGGAACACTTTGTTTTAGCCCACAGTTTTGGAGATTTCAGTTTATGTCTGATTGGTGCTGTTATTTTTGGGCCTGTGGTGAGGAAGTATATAATGGCAGGAGTTCCTAGAGGAAGAAAGTATTCACGGCTGCAAAAGAAACAGAAAGAGGAAGAGACCAGAATCCTAATGACCTAGTTTCCTCTCACAAGGCACCACATTAAAAAAAATTAAGTTTATTATTTATTGTTATTATTAGTTGTAAGGGGAGAGATATGAATGGGCATGTCAGGGCCTCTTGCCATTGCAAATGAACTCCAGATGCATGTGCCACCTTCTGCATCTGGCTTTACATGGATGCTGGGGATTCGAACCTGGGCTGTCAGGATTGCAACCAAGTACCTTAATGACTAAGCCAACTCTCTAGCCCCTTTAACCATCGTGACAATCTCCATACATATGGATAATATATTATGATCATATTCCTTTTCTGTCACCCTCTTTTTCCTCCACTGAATTCCACTCTGTGGCTCTTACAATCTTTGCACCCTCATCTTCCACAATGTTCCCTGAGCCCCGGCAGGCCTGTTGACAGTCTGATTTAGGGTTGAGTTCACTGTAGCCTCTGTATTTCTGCTTTGATGATTTTGAATGCTCACTGTGTTTGTCACCATTACCCTAGAGCTGGTTGTCAGGCTAGTAGTGAGAGCAATATTCATGTCACCGTATCCTTTGCAATTTCTTCTAGGCCTTGTCAAGGTCACTTTGTTTCTGAAAGACAGTATTATAAATACTTCTCCTCTTCCATTGTCACTTTATCACTTTGGTGAGTTCTGAATCACCCAGTGGTCACTGCCATCTGAAAAGGGAAGCTTCTGTAATCAAAAGTGAGAATAAAATTATTATATGGACAAAAGCACAAGCATTTAGAGGACAGTTTAGTGCGCACAATATATGCGTTTAGCCAAACAATAGTAGTAGTTTCCTCCCTAGGGATTATGACCTCCCCAACAATAGGATTTTGATTAGGTTTTCCGTACCAGCAGAAATTCCCTCCCATGAAACAGGCCTCAAATCCAATCAGAATCAGTTAGTTTCCCCCAGAACAGATCCACCACTACTGCACACCCAGCTGGTCAGCCACAGAACTTGCAGGATCCACTGCTGGTTGAAACTGTTGATGACTTTCCCCCTCCAACAAAAAGCATCACTTTTTAAAGCTTCTACCACCTCCCCAAATAGAACCAAATTGGAAACTGAACCTTTAACACAGGGTCCTTAAGAGAGGGGGCATTTCAGATCCAAGCTGTAGCAGAGGGCCTCCAAGGACCTATTGTGGGTAAAAGGCATTCTGATGGTGGGGTTCGGATAAGTGAACAAGGTCCTCCCATAGATAATTCTACTTTCTTTTGTGGGGCAAAGAGTAAGCTTTAGAGGCAACAATATTGTTTGTTTCCAAAGACCTTCATCCTCTTGCATTTCTGGGCTAATTTCTCTTGTCTTTAATCCTGCTCTAATTGGAAGGATAAAGCTATATTCTTCCCCAAATCCTGTGATTAGGTGCGTTTGTTTCTCCATTTGTAATAGATATGTAATACATGCCTAGCAACACACACACACACACACACACACACACACACACACACACACACACACACAAGCTTTTCAACTTGTCACCTCTCATCTTTTTCATCTCTTGGGTTCACGTGTCTACGATGGGTACTTGACTTTTTCTCATCTTTGCTTTTTGCTTACGTTCTCCCTGCACGTTATTACTGCATCCCTTCCAACCCCCAGCTATAGATTCTCCCCGGCATTTTTAGACATGTTTAAGAGGTGACCACTTGCCATTCTGCACTCTCACAGAACTTGGCATACACTCGTAGAATCTATCAGAATGTTACTTGATGATGGTGCCATCACTATTCCATTCCTAATCAGGGGCTCTGTGTCTGCCAACACGCTGGCACTTACCCTGTACGCAGAAAGTACTTAATCATATTAGCCATAATGAATTGATAATATGCAGCCAAGAGGTTCAGGGGAAAGCTCCGCCAGAAGGAAGTATACGAGAGTCCTCTGAAGGGATGCCTTGTAATTTATCTCTAAAGCTTCCAAGCAGAACGTGTCATTTACTACATGATAAGAAGGGTAACATACCAATTTACTTTTAAAGAAGTGGGTTCTCATAAAGTCCCTGAATATAATGTTTTCATGCTCATTGATGTGATGACTGAAAGGATCTGGGATGTAGTCACCAGACACCACCAGGATAGCCCACCACCTCCACCCATGCCTCCTTCTAGACATTTCTAACCCCGAAGGGAAATTCATAGTATGAAATTCTCTTTGAAAAGCCATCATCTGGAGAATCTTAAACTTGGCATGTCTTCACTTAAATGGCATTTACACAGAGAGGAGTTATATATATTGTCCGTAATGAATTACATTATTTAGTGGGCAAACAATAAATTGTTATCCCCAATTCCCCAATCAGCTGAATATACTCCTCCATGGGCCGAATGGATCAGTCCTTGTGGCAGGGGACCATGGATAGCCTAGTACTCGGCCCGGTCCTCCTGGCCCAAGTGTGTTGTTACTGTGGGGTGCCATGCTTCTGGATAGTCTCCCCCACCACGGCTCTCACAATCTTTCCTCCCCCTCTTCCGCTCAGTTCCCTGAGTCGTGGTGGGTGAGTATTAAGGCTGCTTTAATGTTGTGCGCTTAGGGGTCTTTGTGTCGAAAATCGTTGGTTTCTGTCTCACTGGCTTATCCTGTGTTGATTGAATGGCTGTGGCTGTGGGTCCCTCATTCCTCCAATCATACTCTGCAGGGTTCCATATGGATCCTCCACAATATGACTGTGGTGACTCATCTCTTGCCAGGATCTCAGCTATCTGCCTATGGTTGGATGGTAGGATTAGATGGGCCACAGCTCTCTTGCTTTATCCTGAAAAATACAAACACAATCTCCATCGGAGAGTGAGATCAGTACAGGTTAATAAATAGGCACAATTCTGGATTACCTAGATTCTATTTTTAGTAGCCTCCCCATCAATCGCTCCCATAGCGCATCTTTTCTTGTGAGCCCAAGAGTACGGGATCCGGTGCATTTTGCCCTGAATCCCCAGTTTCAGTCAAGGGCTCCCCCTCCCTAAGTGGAATATTTGGCCAAATTTGAAAGCTGTTGATTGTCTCCACCAGGCCCAGGCTCCTCCATTACATGAGTGCGCCTTTCTTCACTGTTCTCTCCCAGTAGGAGGTATGGTCAGCCTATTCATGGCCACAGACTGTGTTTCATGCCAGTGGTCTCTGTTTGCTCCAGCTGTCGTTGATCAGCTTCCCCTGGCAGCTTGTGCAGTGCCTTCCAGCAATACACTGATTACTACCTGGGGGCCGGTTACCATTCCAGACCTTGAAGGGTCTCTCGATGCTGATCGATGGCATTCTGTGAAAAGCCATCATCTGGAGAATCTTAAACTTGGCATGTCTTCACTTAAATGGCATTTACTCAGAGAGGAGTTTTATTTAGTAGATACACAAGAAGGATACTTGGAGATTTTTTAAAAAAATTATGTGAGGGCTGGAGAGATGGCTCAGTGGTTAAGGCATTTGCCTGAAAGCAGGACCAGAGTTTGATTCCCCAGTGCCTACGTAAAGCCAGATACACAAGGTGGCACATGTATCTGGAGTTTGTTTGCAGTGGCTGGAAGCCCTGGCGACCCATTCTCTCTCTGTGTCTGTCTTTTGCCTCTCTCTCTCAAATAAATAAAATAATTAATAAAAAATGATGTGTGTGTATTTGTAGGTATGTATGGATATGCACGATGGATGAGTATGATGTACAGATACTCTGAAAGTTGTCATTGTTTCCCAATAACACCATCACATATGGGCACCTTTGTGCCACAGTGCACATGTGAGGTCTGAGGACAACCTTGGGGTGTTTGTCTTCTCCCTCCATCCAACTTGAGACAGGGTCTCCTCCATCATTCTGTTTTTGCCACTTCACTTTGTGGGCCAGTCTAGCTGGCCTGCAATCTTCTGCATTCTCTTGGCTTTTCCTCATATTGCTCTGGGCATGCTGGGGTCACAGATGCATGCGCCACTTTGCATCTAGCTCTCAGTGGATGCTGCGGAGTTGAATTTGGGCTGGCAGGCTTGCAAGTAATCACTTTTAATTGCTGAGTCATCTCCTCAGTTCCTACTTAGAACTTTTAATGGTAGAAATAAAACCAGCACCTTACAATTTAAAGGAATTTCTGCTGAAGAAACCTGGGGAAAGTTGAAAGGAAAGATTCATTTTAGACACCTGAGCATCATTGAGATACATGTTTTACTCTTACTTAAGATGGGGAGAAGTGAATCTACCCCAATATTGCTATTTTAGTTTGGAGAAGAGTGTTCCCTAAAAGGCTCACAAGTTGAAGGCTTGATCCAAACTGATAGATCCAATCATTGCGAGACAATTCAATTAATCCAAAGATAGATTTGTGGTTTGATGGCATTACTGGGAAGTGATGAAAACTTTCAGGGGTGTATCCTCATTGGAGGAAGTAGGTCCCCAGGGTCTGGGGCATGTTTTTATAGGTTCTGTTTTATCCCAGGCCCCTGTGTCTGCTCCCTGGATGCCATGAGGTGAGCACCTTTGCCCCTCGAAGTGCTTCTGTCATGATGTTCTGACTTACCATGACAATCAAACCAAGTGACCATGGACTGAAACCTCTGAAAATGTGAGCCATTTCCTCTTCTTCAATGGTTTCTAATATTTGTCACAACAATGAAAAACTTACTATCACAACCTCTCTATGCACCCCCATTGTTTCCTCACCCCATTACAAGGAAATCTGGAAAGCCCATATGTCAAAACAAAACATCAGATATTATTATATTATTAGTCCACAGCTAAGTCATGAGTAAGTGTTGAGAAGATAAATGGATGAATGTTAGCAACCAGCCAAAGTCCCCAGTGGATCCGATTGTGGAAATTGTTTTAAAGATCAAGTCAATTAGAATTTTAAGGCAAGTAAGTTTCTGGTTTGTTTTATTATTAAGATTATAACATTAAAACATAAAATCCTTATGAGCATACTGTAACCTATTGAGAAAGTAGTGAGGAAGAGGGACTATGAGTAGTAGTAGGGGACAGAGTTTAAGCCTGTGATTAATTAGACCAGCCTGACAACCCCTGGTTCCAACCACTGGTTCCTTCCCTCACTGAGCTGTTGACCAAAGCAACTCATGAGAATCCAACAACAAGACAGAATTCTGTCAAAGCTCTTGAGTGCCCTCCCCAGGCCTGAGGCAAAACCCTGTTACTGAAGAAA
>PVHP010048321.1:0-12430 GCA_004024765.1 Zapus hudsonius | reverse complement strand
CCCCCCACACACACACACACACACGCACCCAATGTACTATTTTTATGAAGAGATAGACTCTATCTGCATAGTATTTTAGTAACAGTAAACCTCTTTGCTGAGACTAAACACTATTTTTTTTTAAGTAAAGCACATTATAAGTGTTTTCAAAAATTGGGGAAAGGAGCTGGGTGTGGTGGAGCACCCTTTAATCCCAGCACTCGGGAGGCAGAGGTAGAAGGATCACCATGAGTTCAAGGCCACCCTGAGACTACATAGTGAATTCCAGGTCAGCCTGGGCTAGAGTGAGACCCTACCTCAAAAAACCAAAAAAAAAAAAAAAAAAAAAATTGGAGAAAGGATTAACAGATTTTTAAAAATTTAATTTGTGGCCTGTCACACACCTTTAATCAATCCTAACAGGAGGCAGAGGATCGCCGTGAGTTCAAGGCCACCCTGAGACTACAGAGTGAATTCCAGGTCAGCCTGGGCTAGCAAGACCCTACCTCGAAAAACAAAACAAAACAAAATTATTAATTTCACTTTTTCTTTTTAAGGTTTTGTCAATTTAATCATTCGTCCTACCAAAGAAATAAGTTATTTCAACATCAAACACTTGGTGTCCGCTTATAAATATATTCAAGTATGGTGTCTGATATGAATTTGAATCTTGCTGCCATTTTACTAATTGTGTGATCTTTTGCAAGTTACTTAGTCAAAGTAACCTTCAATACTCTCACTTGTACAATGGGGACACTGCCTTTCTAAAAAAGAAAGTAAGTATTCCTTACTTTAGCAGGGTACAGCGTTCACATAAAAAAATAGCATTCACGCCTTAACCCAATCATAATTTCACTAGAGAAAAAAATACTTTAAGATCTACAAGTACATGCTTTCTTTCACGATACCACAGTCACTCGACTTCTCCATTCCTGAATTACTACTACCTACCGTTGTGCTGTAAGCACATTCAAGTACTAAGTGCCCAGGCCCAAAGAATGAGGAGTTAATAGAATATGCTAGTACACACACACCCTTACTGAATTCATTCATCAAAACTTGAATCATAGGGGCTGGAGAGATGTCTCAGAGGTTAAGGCACTTGCCTCCAGTGCCTAAGGCCCTGGGTTCAATTCCCCAGGACCCACGTAAGCCAGACCCACAAGGTGGTGCGCTCTCTCTCTCTCTCTCTGTATCTCTGCTTGAAAATGAATAAAAAAGAAATGAATTTAAAAAAAGACTTGATTCCTAGGATGGAGGAAGGAGGATCAGGAACTTACAGTCAGCATCTCTACAAAGTACATTTGAGGCCAGTGTGTGCTACATGAGAATCGTACTGCCTAAGAAACTAAAATAAAAACAATGGGCTGGAGACGTAGCTCAGTTAGTACAGCGCTTGCCCAGCAAGCATGGGTTTGATCTCTGGGGCAACAGGAACCCAGCTCAGTGGTAGGTGCCTGGAATCCCAGAACTCAGAAGGTCAAGGTCTCAAAAACCAATTGCATCCGTGAGGCCAGGTGTGTTGGCACAAGCCTTTAAGCCTAGAACTTGGGAGGCTGAGCTAGGAGCTAGGAAAGCAAGCCTCGATTTCACGTCGGCAAACGAGGCAGCGCTGTTGGGAAGTTCAAGTGTGAAATGTGGAGCTTTGCACATCTAATGCCGCGGCTATAGGTTTTTATTAAGACTTCAAAAAAAATGGCAAACCAAGTTATATCGACTCATTGCGTGAACGTCCAAATTTTCGTTTACTCATTACTAGAGTCTTCCTATTATCAGTTACCAGTGCCTGATTACTCGATTTCACTTAAAACCGCCCAAAATAAGCCTTATGACTGAAAAAAAAATTAGATAAAGTAAAACGCTCATCCCCATAAAAATATACCCAAATCCGGCACTGATAAGCAGATCGATAATATCCTTAGACATGACACTGCTTTAAGCCTGCCCGCCACCGCCGGTGAGTAAGCAAATGCGGGCCCCGCGCCCGCCCGCCCGCCCGCGGCGCCCCGAGGAGCCCCGCAGCCCCCGCGGAGGGCCTTCGAGCGGCCCCGGGCTCGGAGCACGCTCGGCGGCCGGCGGGCACGGGGCGAGGCGTCGCCTGCGGGTGGATTTTTCCACCAGGTTTCAAAGTCAGCCAAGAAGCCCGCGCGCGGCGCGGGGTACGGCCTGCGCCGCCCCGGGAGGACCGGAGACTCACCGGGCGGGCGGGCTGGGGGAGGGGAGGCCCGCGGGCCCGGGTCGCCGGCCACGGCCGAGTCCCCGCCGCTCGCCATCCCCGGGCGGGAATCCGCGGGGGCCGTGCGGGGGAGGGGTCACCTTCCCACCGCGCCCGAGGCCCGAGCAAACTGTCCCGGCGGGCGGGCGGGCGGGCGGGCGCCGCGGGCTCGGCTCCGCGCGGGGCGGCCCGGTGCAAAGGCGCCGCCGACCTACCTTCCTCGGCGGTGTCCATCTTGTCTGGGGGGCGGCGGTGACGCAGCCGCGAGGCTCCCGCGGCCCGGGCCGAGCCTTCCGGACGGAGGCGCGGGGCGGACGGGGCGCGGGGGAGGAGCCGCCCGGCAGGTGCGTGCGCCCGGGAGCGAGAGCGGGCCGCCGCGGGCGAGGGGACGCAGAGGACCGCTGACGGAGAGCGAGCGGCCGGGCCGGGGGAGGGGCGCGAGGCCGACGGACGCGGCCGGGGCGGGGCGCGGGGCGGAAGGGGCGGGGCGCGCGGCCGAGGCGTCATTTCCGACCGCTCCGCGCACGCGCGTCGGCGCGGGCCTCCGAGGGCGGCGCGCGGCGCAGGGCCGTCCGTCACGCGGCGTCTCGGGACAAAGGCGGCGCGGAGCCGCTCTGGAGCGGCGGGAGCGAGCGTCTTGGTGGGATGCGGAGGTGCGGAGAGTCCGCGCGCCTGCGACCTCGGCCCGCACACCGGCTCGTGGCCCGCGCACCCCGGCGCCTGTTGCAGAAATAGAGACAGACAGCCTTCGCAGCGAGAGGAGAGGGGAGTTTAATTTTACACCCTGCTGGGGCCCAAGCCTCGGGGGTCCAAGCTTAAATGAAGCATTGGCCCCCACCCCAGTTACAAAGAGATTTTATAGTTGGGCACAGAGATGTGAACGGACATTGGGCATGTAAATTACAAACAGCAACTCACATTTACAATGGGTTCCAGGAAGGTCAGATAATCCTCCCCAGGTATCCTCCGGCCTCATCTTTTCCTAACTTCCTTATCACAGTTAAAGCAAATCCTTCTTTTGTCTCTCGGGAATTCAAAGCTATGGTCTTCTCTTACCTCATGCTATGCCACTGGCTATCTGTGGCAAACAAATGTCTGCAGAATGTAGCAATATGGAGGGGCAGTGAGCTCACACTCATTTTGCTAGAAAATGCCCTGCACACCCCAGCACGTGGCCTGCATACTCCAGCGCCTGGGCACCCCAGCACCTGGCCCGCTTTGTTCTGGTGCAGGTGTGGAAGTAGGAAATAATCACGGAAATGCAGAAAGACAGACGTCCTCGCCACAAAGTTCTTTCTGAGGCGTTTTAGGCAATGATTAGAAAAGGCCCAGGCAAACCCACCTCTAAAGGAAGGACTGTTAGACATGTCTCACCTAGCAGAGAGCTAAATTACTGAGGAAAGAATGATGTAGCACTGAGCTCTGCCCACAGCAACCCTTAGATTCCTCTCAAAATAAAGAAATACAGTTTAAGAGCTGGAGAGATGGCTTGCCTGCAAAGCCTAAGGACCCAGGTTCTATTCCCCAGTGCCCACATAAAGCCAGGTGCATAGGGTGGCATGTGCATCTAGAGACCCTGGTGCACCCATTCTCTGTCTCTCTTCTAGCTCTCTCTGCAAATAAATATTTTTTAAAATATTTTATTTATTCATTTTCAAGCAGAGAGAGAGAGAGAACCAGGGCCACCACCTTGTGGGTCTGGCATATTTTTAAAATACATACAGACTTTAAAAAATAAAAGAAGCCAGGCGTGGTGGCGCACATCTTTAATCCCAGCACTCCGGAGGCAGAGGTAGGAGGATTGCTGTGAGTTCAAGGCCACCCTGAGACTACATAGTGAATTCCAGGTCAGTCTGGACTAAAGCGAGACCCTACCTGGAAAAACCAAGAAAAGAAATACAGATTTCAAAGGTCCAGTAAGACTGATTAGAAGCAAATAAGTTTTTCCAACCTCAATGTTTGAGCATACACATGAGAGGAGGAACAGATTTTTTTTTTTCTTTCTTTCTTTTTATCTTTTAGGAATAGATTTGAAAATGATTGCACCCTCTTCTCCATTTGTGTCAGTGAAGGAATTGGAAAGACCAATCCCAAGGTTTGGAGTAATGAAATGGAGCCCTTCAAAAAGATAACAAAAACCTGCTGGTTTGACCTATGTTACATATTACTCAAGACAAACTTACTGCCACAAAAATGGAAATCCACTGTTTTCAAAGTCTGACCTTGAGAACTCAGCAGCTATTGTGTAAAGATATTTATATTGTCTCCCAAGAAACCAAATTTGAGGACAACCGCTTTCCCAAACCCCTCAACCCCTAGAGCTCACACTGAGTGCGAGGCCTATGTCCCAGGCTTTCAGCCAGCTGGGAAGGACACAAAGCCAGACCATCAAATCTGTGAGCACAAGGCTAACTAGAGAAGAAGATTTGCTGAGGGACATGTGAGTAGCGATCAGGGCAGGTATGTGAACCTCCCAGCCAGGGATAAGGGTGACATGGCAGAAGTACAGGGCTTCCTCTGGGCTTTAGGTCTTTCTCTTGGGAGGTGCTCAAAGGAAAGTTAACCTTAGCTAGTTCTCCCTTTCACGCAGTAATACTGTCTCCAGCTGCCTTCTCTTTTAGACTTTAAGTTAAATATAAGAGTCATTGACAAATATTTGTTTAACACTTACTCCTCAGGCACAGGTCTTCACAACAGCCCTTTAAATTGGGTGTCAGATCTCCCCCTATTGCCTTTGACAGGAACATAGGCAAAAAGGAGAAATATACTTTTTGTTTTGGAATGTACTATTTAAAAAAAAAAAGAAAAGAAATCCATTATCTATTTGAGAGTGAAAAGATAGTGCATTAGCACATGGGCCTCCTGCCACTGCCCCTGAGCTCCAGATGAATGTGCCGCTTGGGGTAGCTGCCCTCCATGGCCACGGGGGAATTGAAACTTGGCCAACCACTAAGCCATCTTCCCAGCCTGGGGAATGTACTGTTGGTGTATTATGAAAAGGATAGGGATCTGCTGAGTCTCAGGACCACTGGAGTCAGAGTCCCTCTCTCTCTGCACCCATCCCTAAGCTCTGTCTTTGTGCACGCTGGCTTCGTCTTCCTCCGCGTGGCTGAAAGCAATACCACAGATGGCTCTCAACTTTACAACCTCAGCCTCACCATTAAATGATGAGATCTCTGATCCCAGGTTCAAAGTTCCCAGGGAAGAACAGTTAGTTAACTTGCCTACTATCCCTGAGCCAAATGACCTTACTAAAGAGCTGATATCTTTAATGCTATGTTAGTATTACGCTGCTTCCTGTGCTGTGGAGATGCAGTCAACAATAACATGAGTAAGGGGCTGGAGAGATGGCTCAGCGGTTAAGGCACTTGCCTCCAGTGCCTAAGGCCCTGGGTTCAGTTCCCCAGGTCCCAGATAAGCCAGACCCACAAGGTGGTGGACCTGGTGCGCGCTCTCTCTCTCTCTCTCTCTCTCTCTCTCTCTCTCTCTCTCTCTCCTTGAAAATGAATAAAAAAATTTTAAAAAAATACCATGAGTAAGAAGGTGCTGTGGTTTGAACACATTTGTTCCTTTGTGACACTTTGGAGATGTGGTGGAAACTGGGAAGTGGGGCCGAGCAGTAAGTAGGGCATCGGACAATAGTTTCTGTTGGCTCCTTGGAAGTTCTGTCTTAAAAGGAAAAGAGCTTGACCCCAACCGGACCCTTTGCTCCTGCGTGCATTCCACCACTCACATGATGTCCTCATCAGCTATGAGCTGATGCAAGGCACCATGCCTGGAACCCCAAAATTTTGAGCTATGTAAGCCTTTTTTTCTTTGTAAATAGCGTTTGTCAGGTATATCATTTATGTGACTCACACAGAGGGGAAATGTGGGAGGTTAAAGTATAATTTTGAGCACTAACTATAACAATGACAAGCTAATAATAACAGTAATTAACCAAACTCCCTATTATGTCCAATGAATATTAGTAGCAATCTTATAAGGTAAAATCCACCCACTTTACAGATGAGCCATTAGGCTCACAGCGAATAAGTAATGAGTGCTAAGCCATACACAAAGCTGGAGAAGAAGCAGAGTCAGGGCATAGGTCTGTCTGTCTCCAGCCTCCAAAGTTCAAGCCTCTTAGCATTCTCTTACTGTGATTATATCTTCAACTGTGTTTTTTCAAACTATGAGCTTTATGTTTATGCCAAACCTGTAACCTTTCGACTGCATAGAAGTATTACCAAGGAAATCTAGTTAGGTAACTGATCCAAGTGCTTACCACAAAGTTAACACTATTGATAATAACAAAGTCTTGAGAGCAGTTTATGACACTTTTTTTTTTTGCTGTTGTTGATTTTTTTTGTTTGTTTGAAACAGGATCTCACTGTATGTAGTCCAGGCTGACCTGGAAGTCACTCTGTAACCCCTTAAACTCATAGCAATTCTCCTAACTCAGCCTCCTGTATGCTGGGATTAAAGGCATGCACCACACTGGGACCCAGTACTGTCCTAATAAACTCTTTCCTTCCCACTTCACTTTCTCTTCCACCCAACAGCAAAATGGGCAAGAACATGAGAAAGGTCATGCAGGTGGCAGAGAGAAGACTGGTGTGGAAGACAGTTGATTACATCGAGCAAATAAACATATTAAAAATAAGGATGGGGCAGTTAAGGCACTTCCCTACGAAGCCTAACAAACCAGGTTCGATTCCCCAATGTCCATGTGAAGCCAGATGCACAAAGTGACACATGCATCTGGAGTTCACTTGCAGCAGCTGGAGGCCCTGGTGTGCCCATTCTCTGTGTCTCCTCTATCTCTGCTTACAAAAAGGGTTGGAGAGATGGCTTACTGGTTAAGGCATTTGCCTACAAAGCAGGACCTGAGTTAGATTCCTCAGTACCCACATAAAGCCAGATACACAAGATGGCGCATGTGTCTGGAGTTTGTGTGCAGTGGCTGGAGGCCCTGGCATGCCCTTTCTCTCTATCTGTCTCTTTCTCTCTCTTACTCTCTCTCTCAAATAAATAAATAATAATTAAAATGATTTTTTAAAATATTTTTAGCTGGGCATGGTGGTGCGTGACTTGAATCCCATTTTCGGGAGGCTGAGGTAGGAGGATCCCTGTGAGTTCAAGGCCACCCTGAGACTACATAGTGAATTTCAGGTCAGCCTGGGCTACAAACGAGATCCTAACTTGAAAAACAAAACCAAGGAAAAAAAATTATGTTGGGCTGTGACCCAGCAGAAGTAATTCGTTCCAGTGCCTGGGAACTCACTGGGACAGGCAGTTGGTGTGGCCTGATGAGGGGCTGTGGTAGAAAGAGGGGAGGGGCATGTCTGTAGAATTGACTAGAAGCAACTAAGATTATGTTGGAATCAGAATGGAATGTAATAAGGGTGTAACAATGGAGGGAGAAAGCCTACGGTGTCTGTGAAGACCCTGATGCATGAATGTCTGCCTGGTCACGGGTTTACTGTAACAATAAACACGCACAATATAGGGAACAATAGGATGAGCGGGCAGGTCAGGGTGCTGGAAAAGAAACCTGTGGGGTCATTGCGCTAACAAAGGACACATGGATTTCACCTACACGGTTCATTACAGTAACAGCCCACCGAGATCCCCAAATTCCCAATGGAACTGCTGATGGCTGCCAACTTCCTAGATTGTTAAATGCAATTAATTATAATAAACTGCTAAAAACAAAAAATTGGTATTCATAAAGATAATTTAAGTTAGAAAACAATGTAAGCTCTTTATCAAAAAAAATTTCCTCTAAAATTTATAATTTTCTGGTGATTGCAAAAAAAAAAAAAAAACCTCAATTTGCCAGG
This sequence comes from Zapus hudsonius, assembly GCA_004024765.1. Taxonomy (NCBI): domain Eukaryota; kingdom Metazoa; phylum Chordata; class Mammalia; order Rodentia; family Dipodidae; genus Zapus; species Zapus hudsonius. The sequence goes on along the minus strand of PVHP010048321.1, from coordinate 4,411 downwards.
TGTGGTGGTATACACCTTTAATCCCAGCACGCGGGAGGCGGAGGCAGGGGGATCACTGAGTTCGAAGGCAGCCTGGGACTACAGAGTGAATTCCAGGTCAGCCTGGGCTAGAGTGAGACCCTACCTTGAAACAAACAACCAACAACAACAAGCAAACAAAAAAAAAAACACACAACCTGTTTGTGTTGAATTTTCTAATTCTTGTAAACATAAATACAAACTAGGACTGGCTTCTACAGGTCCTGAATGACAGCATCCAGCTCTCATGCTAAAGTCTGAAGTTTCTTCTGAAGAAATAGAGGAGGAAAAAGAGGAGCCAGGAACCCCTTCTCTGCTCACTTCCAGCTTTCTCCCTGAGCCCATGACTCAGGGAAGCTAGGGAAGGTGACAGGGTCTTGCTCACCCACAAGAGGGCAGGATGCAGGGAGGGTACAGAGAGGCTGGGAACGACTGAAGACTCCTAGACAAAAACAGTTCCACACTGGGTTGAAGCAAAGTTAGCCAGGCAGAGACAGGGCCATAAGAGACAGCCTTTGGCACCAGCCCTGGAATTACAACCAGGGAGGGAAGCCGGTAAACCCTGACATTCCCTAGCCCTGGTGCACACTGCAGACGCATGCCCATGGATTCCTTTTCCCTTTGTCTCTTCTCCTAAGTAAAGAGGTTTTACAAGCTGGAAAAGTTTGCAGGCAGGTTGGGAAATTCTAGTCCCCTTTAATTCTAGGATTTCTGGTGACTAATCAAATTGTGCTGAGACAGTCAGTGGTCCTTGCTTATGGCTGGCCAGGCCAAATGTGCAAACTGGTGCAATGGTAGCATGTCTCTTCATGAGGGGGACCAACTGTTCTCTGACTGGATTTGAGGTCCACTTCACAGGAGGAATTCCTGCCTGGCACTGAAAACCTAGTCAAAAGTCTATGGTTGGGGAGGTCATAAATCATAGTGGGGAAGCTACTACTGTTGTTTGGCTACATTGATATATTATGCCCACCAAACTACCTTCTAAATGCTTATGTTTATGCCCATGTATATGTTTAATATTTTTATTTATTGGCAAGGAAAGAGTGGGAGGTAGAGAATAGGTATGCCCGGGCTTCTCGCCACTGCAAATGAACCTCAGATGCATGCACCACTTTGTATACCTGGCTTTACATGGGTACTGAGAAAGACTCTATTTCACATCATCTCAAGAATCCATATAATGATCACCATTCTGACTTCTGAGAGGTAACTTCGGGGTTTACGGAAAATTTCTACGTTTCCTTAGGCTTCAATCTTCTCTTTGAAATGAAAGCAGGCACACACCACCGACTTTTGTTTGTCTCCACTCTCTTTTGCAATAATATTCACCCCTCTTTTGGAGAACCTACTCCTGTCTTCCTCAAAACAGAGTTCTAAGGGAGCTGCCAGGCTCCCCACTGGTCAACCTGCCCCTGTCCTAGGGAAGTCCCATAGTGTCTCCTGGAACCAAGTGCAAAGCCCCTCTGTGTCCACAGTGTGGGGAGTCTATTGTTTGTCCCCTCGGTCACCTTCTGCACCCAGCCCTCGGTTCAGGTTTCTGCTCTGATCTTTCCTTAATTCATGGTTGTGGGGCAATAAAGTTTGGCACCAATCCTAACTCTCTCTCTCTCTCTCTCTCTCTCTATATATATATATATATATATATATAGATATAGATATAGATATAGATATAGATATAGATATATATATAGATATAGATATAGATATAGATAGATAGATAGATAGATAGATATAGATATAGATAGATAGATAGATAGATTAGATTTAGATATAGATATAGATATAGATATAGATAAAGATATAGATATACGGTTTTTTTGTTTGTTTTGTTTTGTTCTTTTTTTGAGATAGGGTCTCACTCTAGCCCAGGCTGACCTGGAATTCACTATGTAGTCTCAGGGTGGCCTTGAACTCATGGTGATCCTTCTACCTCTGCCTCCTGAGTCCTGGGATTAAAGGCGTGTGCCACAACACCCAGCCTAACAATATTTTTGTACTTTTTTTTTCTTACTTTTAATTCTAACCAGTTATTTAAAAACACAAAAATTGGGCTGAAGAGATAGCTCAGCAGTTAAGGTGCTTGCCTGCAAAGCCTAAGACCTGGGGTTTGATTCCCCAGTGCCCATGTACAGCCAGAGGCACGAGGTGGCACATTGGTCTGGAGTTGGTTTGCAGTGGCTAGCTGCCCTGGCCCACCCATTCTCTCTCTCTCTACCTGCTTTTTCTCTCTCTTTCAAATAACACAGGGCTGGAGAGATGGCTCAGCGGTTAAGGCACTTGCCTCAAATAATGCAAAAATCATAAAAACATCCAACCTACTTTCACTCTTGCTGAGTACTAGGACTGTCCAGTGACACTCAGCCCAGTAGTGCCCAGGTCCCTCACCATCTCCCGGCCCTCAGCGAGCCCGGGGCCTGGATCAGGAACTCATGCTTGGTCTTGTCAGAGGCTTGCCCTCCATGCCAGTTGTGCCTTTCTCCTCCCCACATCTGACTCTCTCGCTTCCTCCTCTGCCTTCTTCTCTGGGAGGCTCCATGTCTCACTTCTTCCAGAGCAGACCTCAAACTCTGTCTCGACTCTGCCAACCTGTCCTACTTCTTTGGTAATGGGGTTGCTGGGGCCCTTCTTGAGATGCCCCGCTTCTGGGTATTCCCTGAAAAGCTGACTCTCTTAGCTGATGGACTAGAACTCTTTCCCACAGGCCAGGAAGTCACCTTTCATCCTCTGAAAGCCTGGCAAGGTCAGGTCAAGACTCCCATAACTACCAGCTTCTCCAAGTGTTTGCTGATGTTTGTAATGTAGGACCGGCCAGAGACAGGCTAAAGAGCTCCCCTGAGAATCACATGATGTCAGGTTAGGTTAGGAGCAAGTTAGCCTTTTTCTGCTAGGTAGGAAGCTAGGGACTGGCCCACAGAAATATGCATGTCGCTGTGCTTGCCCTGGCAGGATTAGAACCCGCTTCTCTAATACAGTCTCATCCAAGATGCTGCAAGCAACAACTCCAGTGACAACTTCCTGCTCCTTCAAGTTTTCCCTGGTTTAGCACAGCTTGGGCTGGCCCTTCCTGAGGTCAGCCTCTGGAGCTCACTAGCCAATCAGATCTCTCCCTGATGCACCTGAATCAGGTGATGAGGCTCATCCTAATTGGATATGTGATTCATATAAAAGGGCCTGGCACATGTGTGTCTCTTTTCTTGGTTTTGGCCCCTTCCCAGCTCTTGGCCCTTTTCCTGTGTGAGGAGGATATTCTCTTTAGGTCTCCTCTCCCCTTCCGAAGTTTTGCTGGGATGGGGGGAGAGTTTCGTTTGGCTTAGGCTTCCCTGCTAGCCTTCCCTCTGGATCCTAACTCTTTCTAAAATAAACCTCATAATTCATAATTTTCCCTTCTACGAGTCCATGTTTGTTAGTCCTTTGTGAACTTGGACAAGGACCCAATGTTGGGGGCCATCTTTATGAACATCTAATCCCTCTCTGGACTTCAAAAATCCTGCCTCAGTGGACATGCTGGTTCTCGTTAGGCCTCCTGCAGCTCATGGTCAGGACAGCCCTTGGAGCCTTCCTCTTATTCACTGGGAGGATTTGCCACTCCTGCCAGTCCTTGAGTCTCTGCCAAGCACACATGGTGGGGACAGATTCCTGTCCTAGACAGAGCTTGCTCTCACGTGGGTGCTCTTTGTTTATTTGCCCCTCGTCCTAGGAGAGGGTCCTTAGGTCCTGCAATGGTGTCCTGCTCACGCCTGACAACCTCCCCACTCTCTCTGAGGCTTGTCTACCAGCCTCCTGTCCCCTATCAGCAAGAATGGAGGTGCCCAAGAATCAGTCTCTCCTGGAGTTTGCTCATTGTGGCAGAAGAGATTCCACTCACTGCTGGACACCCACAGAGCTTCATTTTAGCTCATCACTAAGGAGGCAGTTGCCATGGTGATAGATGGGGCAGGCAGGCTTCCTGCAGAATGACCAATGTCCCCACCCCCACTCCCCATCCTCGAGAACACATGAAGGAGAGAGTGGGAATCCTCCCCATCCATTACCCTGTGAGCCTAGGTTTAGCACTCCCCCCACCCTTGCTTCTTAATGATTGGCCTGCTGGGTTGTATAGCTTTAGCTGTGTTGCTTAGCAACGAAGTAACAAACAATGTAAACCGAATCTCCATTGAATCTGCATGAATACCTCATTTTTTTTTTTTTTAATTAGGATGCATTCTTGGTGCTCTGTGCCAAGATGGGGGCCGGGTGATCTAAACCTCAAATGGAGAATTAACATACAGAAAAGATGCACGAAAGCAGTGCATATCTCAACAAATTCTACCCATCACGCAACTCCAGATACAGAAAGTAAACATTTCTAGAATCCCAAGGAGTTCCCTCCCACCCTTCCCAGACAATACCC
>PVHP010048320.1:0-12573 GCA_004024765.1 Zapus hudsonius | reverse complement strand
CATCTCCATTGATACTGAGCACTTAATTGTCACTTCTTAGCACGTTGAGGAGTCTTTAGTCTCTCCAGCATTTTCAGTGGCAGGTATTTTGAGGCCATGAGGGGACATGAGCCCCTTCAAATTGATCGATGAGGGCAGTAAGGATAAAGGATCAAGGAAAAGCTGGGTTTCTGTTAACCTTGAACTGTTGACCTCATCAGCCCTAGACCAGATGTACATCTGGACTTCTTATGGATGATGATCTTTACTGATTTTCTGTTATGTGAAGACACCAGTAATGCCACCACTAAAAATGACTACATCTCGTGATAGAACAGGGTGCCATGTGACTTCTCCTATGGCATTGGGAACAGATGTCTCTTCACTCTGGAGAGTACACTGATGACAGACTAAAGAAACAATTCCACCCAATCGGGTGGCATTAAGGGGGCATTAAAGTTTACAGAAGCCTGGGTGACTCAGAGGTAGTCTGCATGAGCCTAGCTGAAGACTGAGGAGAGCTATCTCCACGGAGTTCTCTGCAAGTTACAGTCTGCTCCACGGAAGAGTCTCCTCTCCCCCAGATAACCACATGAGGGGCCCTGGCAAGTCTTGTGACTTTCCCCTGAGTTTTCTGAGCTTCCTGCCTTCCTTCCAGGAGGGGAATGTTTCATTCTGGAAGAAAGAGTTACAAACACCTCCCTGGGGTGGAGCTTCCACTGGAAGGCACCTGGCACTGGAGATACCTTGTTCTCCAGGTACATGTTTGCTTTGGTTCATTTGTGTGAGGCTTAGTGTCTTGGCCTGGAGGAGGAGGAAAGGTTAGGAATCGCATACTGGTAGTAGAGATGTTAACGTTCCATCAATTATTTTCTCCCAAATGTGTCTCTGGAAGGAACCAGCTTTGAGTCTTCATGGACAGAGGGTTGGTTCTTGCTCAACTGTTTCCATGATCGTGAAAGATGTGATGAGATCCTGTTAGTTTTCTGTTATGATGAGAAAATCAGCTGAAAAGAGGAAGGTTTGTGGTTATTTGGCCCATGGCTTTTGTGTTTGTGGTAAGGCAGAGAGCATGCAGTGAGCAAAGTGCTCACCTCACCATGGACAGGAGGCAGAGAGAGCAGAGAAGGAGTGGCTAGGGACAAAATATAGACCTCAAAGATCTATTGCCTTCAACTGGGCCCTTCCTCTTTAAGGTTATATCACCCCCCTATAGTCCATCAAGTTATGAACCCATCAATGGATTAACCCAAAAAGTCAAATCCCTCAGGATCTAACTACCTCTCAGACCTCCACCTCTGAACACTGGGGCATAGAGGAGCAAGTTTTTAACACACGGGTATTTGGAGAACAGTCTAGATCCAGACTATAATAGACCTTGAGCCCAAGTTGTTTTGGGGCCCAGCAGGCAGGTAAAGAATAGCAGCCCAGGCTGGTGGGGGTGGGGCTGCTGCAAGAATTCAAACATGGAGGAGAAAGTTCCTTGACCTAGAAGGTGACCATGAGATGTGAAGGGTGGCCAGGGAGAAGAATGAGATCTTTCTAAAAGCTTCTGCAGTGACAGTAACCACAGAGCCTTCAGTGCTTGCCTGGAAATCTGGGTGGATGGGTTGGGGGAGACAGGTCCTCTCATTCCCCGGTCTCTTTGGAGATGTCACAAGTGCTGGGGCAAGAATGGGTGATGGGTCAGAGAAGGTCACATGATCCAGCAGACAGGTGAACATGGAAGCAAATGACAGGTCTGGGATATGGGCTAAGGTCAAGGGGTTTCTGGCAGAAGTGGGGTTTGTGGGATATGGTTGGGGGAGGGGCACAGGAAAGGTCTTGCTTAACTTTGATAATACAGTAGTGCTTCCCTGCAGGGAGTACGGCACCTTCACAGCCATCCTGCTCCTGGAAGAGGGCAGCCATGGGGGTTTGTGCACATGCCTGAGGGCACAGGCACCTAGGAAACGCAACAGCTGGATCACTTCCTCACTGTCACCTCTCATTTCCTGAAGCCACACAAGGCCTTTCCAGTTTGCTTCCTCCTTCTTCAAGTTCAGATACAATCAGAGTTTGACCCCGGGATTGGTGACAGGTGGGCACCTGCAGCTGGATTCTGTTGCCATAGCAACAAACTAGGGAAACCTGCCCCTTGAGCTCAGGGTCTGATTAGCCCCCGGGGCCAGCCCACTTTCCGGTCATCATGTCTTCCAGGGTACTGTTGCATAAATGTCTGGGATTTTTCTAAGATAGGAAATGTAAGTGGATGATACATTCGAGCTGTAACTAACAATAATGTCCCCCTTACTTCCTCATGCTGGCCACTACCAGCCACAAACATGTGATTTCCTGTCTCCTTGTCCACTACCAGCAGTCCCTAGAAAGGTGACCCTGTGTCCTATTTAGAGGTTTGAATTCCCTGGTGTTGCGCTGTGGGATGGCACATTGGTCTTGGAATGTCTTACTTTGTTCCTTCTGCCTCAAAAGAGTGCATTCACCCCATAGGCTGGGCAGCTGAAACAAGAGGTAGTTGTTTTCTCCAAGTTCTGGGCTGGGAAGCCCAGAGGAAGGGAAGGTGCTGACTGATTTATTTCTCTTCAAGTCCTACCTGGCTTGCTAATGCCTACCTTCTCCCTGTGTGTTCAGATGGCCTTTCCCCTGAATGCTTATGGGGGGAGAACATGTTCTCTGATCTCTTCTCTCTCTCTCTCTCTCTCTCTCTCTCTCTCTCTCTCTCTCTCTCTCTCTCTCTCTCTGTCTCTTTGCTCTGTGCTCTTGTGTAGGTTAGAGGATGACCTCGTGTCTTTTACCTGAGGTACAGTACACCATTTTTGAGACAAGGTTTCTCACTGGCCTGGAACTTACCAAGTAGGCAACACAGGCTGGTAAGTGAGCCTCAGGGATCTGTTTCTGTTTTCCCAGCACTGGGATTACGAGTGTGTGTCACCCACGCAAGGATTTTTAAAATGTGGGTTCTGGGGATTGAACTCGGGTCCTCATGTTTGCAAGTCAAAAACGTTGCCACCTGAGCTATCTCTTTATCGGGGGTCTCTTCCCACCACGAGGGCCCCGCCTTTGTTATCTCATCTAATTATTTCCCAAGGCTTCGCTTTCCATGCCATCATACTGAGGATTAAAGTTTCAACATGTAGATTTGGGGAGGGCACAAATATTTAATTTGCAATATGACGCTTACACAATTTAAAAGTGGCCCATCAGGACTTACACAAGTACATTTCTTGTTTCATTCATTTATTCACTCAGTTATTTATTTATTCCATAATATTTTGTTTTTGAAAAAAATTTAAAAATTATTTATTTGCAAGGGGAGAGAGAGAGTGAGAGAGAGAGAGAGAGAGAGAGAGAGAGAGAGAGAAGGAAGGAAGGAAGGAAGGAGAGGATGGGTGGGTGTGCCAAGGCCTTGTGCTGCAAAGAACTCGAGATATCCAGATATATGTGCCACTTAGTGCCTTATGTGGGTACTGGGGAATTGAACCCAGCCATCATGCTTTGCAAGCAAGTGCCCTTAACCCCAGAGCTGTCTCTCCAGCCCTTGTTATTGCTTTTTAAAGACAGGATCTTACTATGGGGCTCAGGCTGAGCATGAACTTGTGATCCTCCTGTCTCAGCGTCCAGAGCGCTGGAATTGCAGATATAACGCCATCATGTCTGACCTCATTCCTTCGTACTAATTTGAATGTTAGGCATGGTTCACAGGAAGATTCCTGGTGCTATGAAGCTTACTTCCCGGTGGCCAGGGAAGGAGAAAGTAGAAAAAAAAATAGAATCAGTGGGTGATAAGTGCAGTTAAAATGCCAGGAAGCATGATAGAATGACAGGAATGCTGAGGGGACTTGCCCTTGTGTGGGGGAGGGGTATGACCAAGGAGGGTCAGAGTGAAGGGGGCAGTTGTGGCCCAGAGAATGTGCCAAGCAACAGTGCTCCTAAGTGCAGTGAAGAGCCGGCTGCAGCTTTCTGTTCTCGATGCCCCTGCGCTTTTGCACGCAGATGTTCTCCCACAGGCTGCTTCCCACAGATGGCTGACATCCCTGTCAGCTCCCGGCAGCTCAGGGACTCCCTGAGGCTTTTGCAGAATCTTCCTCAGACAGCACAATCCTCAGTGGCTTCCACTTTACTTTCAGTCCCTCCATTCCTTGGGGGGAGGAGGGTCAGCATTGCCTCACCATCCCCCTGCAAATCCAGTCACCCCCTTCTCCATCCCTGTCACCTCTTTGCCTGATGAAGCCCGGTGGGAGGAATTGGGGGAATTCCTTTCTTCCCACAGCACCTGCTGCTCTGGGGCAGAGTCAGCCCATTGATGGCTGCTATGCTTCAGGCTGATGGTCAGCCTGTGACTATTTCTAGGACTCGGTCAGAAATAAGGACTCCAGAACTTGGGACTCCGCCATCTCCAAATTCCATTGGTCAAAAAGAGATGGGGAATGGACTCTCTTGATGTTGGAGCTGAGGTGAAGAGGAGCGGGTACAGAAGAACAGCTGTAGCTAGTTTGATCTTTGTGTGCGTGTGGCGGTCAAGTGTGTGCGGGTACACTTGTGTTCATACGTGTATATGGAGGTCAGAGGTTGACATCAGGTGTCTTGCTGGGATGTCTTTGATCACCGTCCTCGTTTATTGAGACAGGGACCCCAGTACATGCTGCGAGTCCAGACTTAGGTCGTGACTCTTGTGTGACAGGTGTGTCACCCACTGAACCATTTTTCCAACCCCACAGTAAGTTTTCAGGTAGCCACTACAGTTAGGACTGAAACTAGGTGCCTTGGGAGCTTATGGCTAGAGAGAAAATTAGCTGAGTGATCAGGTAAGGTCCCATGGGAGATTTAAGTGTTTAATCTCACCCAATTCTTTTTATTCATTTTCAAGCAGAGAGGGAGGGAGAGAGAGAGAGAGAGAGAGAGAGAACACCAGGGCCACCACCTTGTGGGTCTGGCTTATGTGGGTACTGGGGAATGGAACCCGGACCTTAGGCACTGGAGGCAAGTGCCTAACCGCTGAGCCATCTCTCCAGCCCTTCCAATTCTTTTTGTTAAAAAATATTTGTTTATTTGCAAGCAGAAAGAGAGAGACAGGCAGAGAAAATGGGCACCCCAGGGCCTCCAGTCGCTGCAAACAAACTCCAGACCCATGAGCCACTTTGTGCATCTGGCTTTACATGAGCACTGGGGAATTGAACCTGGCTCTTTAGGCTCTGCAGGCAAGTGCCTTAACCACTGAGTCATCTCTCCAGGCCAATTTCAACCAGTTCTTATTCAGAACTCTCACCCTGTCAAGGGTCAACTGCTGCTTTCCCAAGGGTCATCTCTGTTGGCCTGGCAAGCAAGGCTGAGAGGGATCAGGAAAGCCTCCATGGTTCACACTCTGCATTGGGTGGCGGAGCGAGAGCACAGGGTGTGACAGAACCAGGCTTTGTCAACTTGCTAGGTGTTCTTTCCCTTCCATCATCATTACCCCTCCTCGACGCCACCAGGATCCAGCTGGCCATGAGTTAGGAGAGTGATCGGTCCAGGTCACTGTTGGGAAGTTTCTCTCTCATCATTAACTAATTTGCTGCGCCTTGCCTCAGCCTTATCTATCACCATGGTAACAATGCAAAGAGCTGCACATGCATTTATTTTGGTCTCTAGGGGACCCAAGCACGGAGTGCTTCTCTCTTGACTTCAGAGCACCTGGGTGGGGCTGAAGTTGGAGGAACAGCCCCCTGGGACCTCAGTTTGCACAAGTGTGAGGTGAGGGGGTCAATGATCTTGGAGACCTTCCACAAGAAACTTCTAGAGTCAGTGGGGTGTATTTAGGGTCTAGAGGGGAGTTTCCCAGCCCACTCAGAAGGTTGTGAGTGGCTGTGACTCTGGCGATGGAACGGGTGCCACAGCTGACATTCGTTTTTTTCTGCTAATTTGGAGTCTTCGCTGTATAATTATACTGTGAAATTCCTTGGCTGAAGACAATTTTTTTTTTTAAATATCCTCCTCTGACTCCCACCACTCACTGCCCAGATTCGTGAATGGGGAAAGTGGGTGTTTACAGCTTTTGGAGGAGAACAGCTCATGTTATGCAACCTGCCCTTCTCTGAATTTCCGCAGCGCCGCCCCCATATTGAGTCCCAGGAAAGAGGGGTCTGACTGCTTAGAGTGAGACGTCTGACCTCTGTGACTCTCAGGGAGAGTGTTATCCTCCCTATGGAGAAGAACATCAAGAAGTGTGACAGTGTCTCTACTTGTGTGATCTTGGGCAGGTAACCCGACTTCCTAGAACCTCTCTTTCTCTTTCTGTAAAAGGGGCCCATAAGAGGTATTGTATTAGGGAAGCTGGGGGGGGTGGGATTAAATAAGATACTACCCTCAGTGGTTAGTGTCAGCAAAGGCTCACCCTGGGGCACTGTGTGATCTGGGCTGGGTTGCCAGGACACTCACATGTGGCCTGTCGGTTTGATTCACAGTACTTCTTGGAACTCCCCAGAGGCAGGTGCCAATGCCACATTGATAAACACTGTTCCCCTGATGAGTGCCTGACATTTCCTCCTGTGTTTGCCCCAGGGATGGGGGGGTGGGTCACACTGAGTCACACAGTAGTCCTGGCTGCCAGCTGGGCTGGGCTGTGGGGTGAGAGCCAGCTTTGCAGAACAATTGGCTAATACAGTGCTCCATCCCCGTGTTTGGATATTAAACTTCTTCTTGTCTTATTCGGCGTGTTCCTTGTTCTGTTCAGTTTGTTGGAGACAGGGCGCATGCTCCATCATGTCCGGCATCTTCATAGCCTTTCTTACATAAATGAAGAAGATACTTAGAATGCCTTTGACCACATTTACCTATTGCCCATGACAACACGGGTTTATTTAAGCATAATCACAGGTGTGGAAGACTCTCCACCAACAGAGAGGTGACAGGGTAGGGAAAAATAGTCACTTTTTTACAGATTAAATAAAGTGGTAGGAATTAGTAAGGATACCTGTTTTCCTGTTTGTTTCTTTGTTTTCAAGGCTCTCACTCTCACCCAGGCTGACTTAGAACTCAAGAAAATGCTCCTACCTCAGTATCCCCATGCTGGAGCTAAAGGCATGCGCTTCTATGCCCAGCAGTTCAACGATGGTTTTAAAAAACTTTGTAAACTGGGCGTGGTGGTGCTCGCCTTTAATCCCAGCACTCGGGAGGCAGAGGTTGGAGAAGCGCTGTGAGTTCAAGGCCAGCCCGAGACTCCAGTGAATTCCAGGTCAGCCTGGGCTAGAGTGAGACCCTACCTCGAAAAACCAAAAAAAAAAAAAAAAAAAAAAAAAACCACAAAAAACTGTGTATATGTATATGCGTATATTTTTATTAGAATTTTTTATTAAGTAGAAACTTTGTATGCACAAATAATGTGTCGGTACCTCCGTTTCCCTCCTCCCTGCCCCCATTACACTGTAGGCCTTCCTCAGTGGGATTGCTGGAATGCTCCATGGGATTGAGAACTATGTGTTGTGTGAGCAGCAGTCAGTCATTGGGGGCGGGGGGCAATGCCTCTGGATATTCTGCCCACCATGGCTTACAATCTTTCTGCCCCCTCTTCCACGAAGTTTCCTGAGCCATGGTGGGTGAGTTTTATACATATGCAATTCATAATATATTATATATGTATTTACATAGGCTATAGTCTTTTATCTCCTCACCCCCAGTCTCCATTTCTCTGAGGGCCCTTCTAGGTAGGGTTTTAGGTGGGGACCCCACTGTGGGGAAATTTGGGCCTCTGTTGGTCTTTGGGGGGGCCTGTGTCTCAGGGTATTTCTATTCTCCCTCTGGCTTGAATGATGGAGGGAGGCAAAAGAAAAAGAGAATATGTCAAAATAGAAAAGGGAAGCCAGGCATGGTGGTGCACACCTTTAATTCCAGCACTTTAATTCCAGGAGGCAGAAAGGAGCATCACTGTGAGTTCAAAGCTAGCCTGGAACTGCAGAGTGAGTACCAGGTCCCAATACCATCTTGGTACCCCCTCTTCCACAGCCATCCCTGAGCCCTGGGTGGTGTTAGCAGTTTGTTTTCAATGTTGCATTCTCCACAGTCTCTGTCTTTCTGTTACTATGTGCTTCCGTTCCCCACTGTACTTGTTGCTATTTCCCTAGAGGTGGTTGTCAGTTTAGCACTGGAAGCAATACTTGTCCCTGCTACTTCTGCGGTTTCTTCTGGACCCCGGGGAATGTGGTCAAGGTGGCACAAAAGATGCTTAATTTTAATGTGAGTGAACATTTTATGTATTTAAAAAGCTAAACAGTATGGGATGCTTTGGAATTGGAGATACAGTCAGGAAGCAGTACACCCCTCATGGTAATTCTGGAGGTTTTCGTTGGAGATTAATCACAGAGTAAAGGAGCTCAGTACAGATTAGCCACATTTAAACATGGTACAGATGGGCACCGGTCTTTGTAAATTGTACAAATGTATCTCCAATAATATATTTTGATCAAATCCCTTCCCATTGCATTCTTCTGTCCAGCCTACCCCATTCCCCTTTCACCAAACCCCTTCTTTCCCACAAGCCCTTCTACTGTTGTGTTTTCATGGTAGGGTCTCACTTTAGCTCAGGCTGACCTGGTACTCACTCTATAGTTCCAGGCTGGCCTTGAACTCACAACGATGCTCCTACCTCTGCCTCCATGCCTGGCTCCCCTTTTCTATTTTGATGAATTCTCTTTTTCTTTTGCCTCCCTCCATCACTCAAGATGATATGTTGATGGGCCCATTATTGTGCAGCTAATGACAGACACTGTGAGGTCATGGATGCAGTGTCTGGAAGACGGCCTTCCAAAGTAATCCTCCCCATCCTCTGACTCTTACATTTTTGTTTTTGTTTTTCGAGGTAGGGTCTCACTTATAGCTCAGGCTGGCCTCAAACTCACAGCGATTCTCCTACCTCTGCCTCCCGAGTGCTGGGATTAAAGGCGTGTGCCACCACGCCCAGCGATTTTTTTCCACACCTCTTCTTCAATGTTCCCCGACACTCACCAGGTGTGACACAGAGGTCTCCTTTAGTGCTGGATACTTAACTATCACTTCTTTTCAGCACTTTGATCAGAGTTTTGAGTCTTCCCGGAACCATTGACTACATTTCTGAGCCATTCATCTGGGCCTGCTCTAGCTGCTGCCCTGTAGGGCTTCCTGGTCACCTAGACTTCATTTTTTTTCTAGGCTCACACTGGCCCCCAGACCCCAGAGCTATGTGGAGCCACCCACAGGCCTAAGGTTCCTGCTTCAGGGCTGCCATTGGGCCCATAGCCCAGATGACATTGACTTTGAGCTCATCTGCTCTGAACTGGGCTTCCCCACCCTTTTCCGCCAGCATCTACTGGACTTCCCAGGCTGTCTCGGCATCTCTTCTGATGGAGGCAGTGATAGTGTTATTTTTCTGATGCTATGCTGGGCTGGTAGGTGCCCAACTCTCCTGGGACTAACGTGGAATAGATCACTCACCTCTGCTCCCACATTCCCCTCTGCATTGCCAGGGGCTTTATGTGACTTTTCACTAAGCCACATCATGACTGATACCAAATCCACAGAGCAGAGCTGCGGAGTGAACGAGGAGACAGAGAGACTGCCAAGAGAACATGCTCTCTCTTTCTCTCTCTCTCCCCCAGCCTTAGGTACAGCCTGATCTTCACATGTGTCCCTTGACTTCTTAGCATTTGGGGGCCATCAGCCAAGCTCAGCTCTGCTCCCAGGACTGTACTTCCCCTTGTCTGCTGCTATGTACCTCTGCACCTATAAGCCCCATCCACACCTGAATGGTAGAGGAAGGTGAGGGAAAAACTGGAGGATGTACTTCCTCCAGGGGGGCTCAGGTGAGTCCAGATCCCAACACAGCCTGAGGCGCGGTGCCCATTGTGTCCTGGACAGGGTCTCAGGGTGTGCTGAACCCTTATGAGATGAGCATGCACAAATACTCCTTTCACCCTGCAGAGCCAAGACGGGGCTGCTCGTAGGGGCCGGAGCTGAAGCCTGTGGGGCTTAGGCTTCGAGACAAGGTTGTGGGTCTGACTACCCAGAGCTCTCCCACTCCCGGGTCTCTAGTGTTGTGTCTAGCTTCTCCAGTCCATCCCAGCCATGACTGCAGGCATTTAAACTCACCATGAGACTCAGGGGTCTGGCCTTGCGTGGTTTTTCTCTGACAGCTGGCAGGTGACTGTGGACACACCTTTGCAAAGGGTCAGATGGCACTTCTGGATAATACAGCCTGGCCCTGGGGCCAATGTTAGGCATGAAAAAAAAAAGACATGTAATGAGCCGGGTAATAGTGGAAATTAATAGTGGTAATTAATCGCTCAAAGCACACGGAGACCATGGCAACAGATGGATAGCAAAGGCAGGAGCCTTTTTTCCTTCTGTAAGCTGTGTGCTCCAAAAGGCTCTGCTTCTTAGCGAGTCACTTGCACTAGTTTGTGAAGCTACAAGGGGGGCTGCAGGGCTTGGTGGGAAACACCAGCGTTGGAGCAAGGGCCTTGCTTCTGGACTCTCTCCTGCTGTGCAGCTCCATGCTCTGTCCTGAGCCTGTTTCTTCTTCACCCTTTAAACAGGAAGAACAAGTTCCAACTTGCAGAGTTTTCTAAGAGTCAGAGAAGAAGTCGTAGGTGAGAAGGAGACTTAGTAGCTGTGTGGTACTGGGGTAAATTAGCCACCATTCTGAGCCCTCCCAACTTCCTCTGTAAACTGAGGACAACAGTAATAGTACCCGTAGCATCGTTATTGTTGCGGAGATTAAGTGAGGTATTAAGGTGCTAAGCACACCATAGCCTATAGGGCCTAGCAGCGTTCCATATGTTACCCGTAAAACCTTATTCTGAACTGCTGGTGCTCTGCTCTGGCCACCGTATTATGAACAGTAGTCACATTTATTGAATGCTTATCATACACCTTTACATGTATCTGCTGTTTCATCCCTGTAACAACCCTAAGAAGGAGATGCTATTGTTACCCCTATTTGACTCACGGCGAGGCTGGGGATGTAGCACGCATCCTGTATGCCCACAACCCTAGGTTTGAGCCTCAGCGCTGCAAACTGGTGGGGCAGCTCAGATTTGAAGCATTCCCACAACCTCAGAGCGTTCTCCTGGGCAGGACCAAGGCAGAATAATGAGAAGCTGCAGGGTTTTAGAAGAAGCATAGCAGGTGTTTGATTTACCAAGAGGATGCAGGACTCATGGTCAGTATAGGGCATGGCTTCAACACATCTGATGCTTGCAAGACTAACAAAGAGAAGCCTCAAACTACAGCCCCAACACCAGAGCTTGAGAGAAGTTTCTTTTCTAAATTTTATTTTCAATATATTTATTTATTTGCAAGGAGAGAGAGAGAGGAAGGAGGAAGAAGAGGAGGAGGAGCAGGAGGAGGAAGAGGAGGAGGAACAGGAGGAGGAAGAGGAGGAGGAAGAGGAGGAGGAGGGACAGACAGAGAGAATGGGCGTGCCAGACCCTCCAGCTGCTGCAAACTCCAGACAGATGTATACGCCACTTTGTGCGTCTGGCTACTGGGGAATTGAATCCCAGTTCCTTAGGTTTTGCATTCCAAGTGCCTTAACCACTGAGCCATTTCTCCAGCCCTAAATTTTATTTTCATTTTTGACACTTCCATGCATCTATATAGTGTATTTTGATCATATTTATCCCTTCCTTTTAAACCCCCTCCTCAATTATCTTCCAGAAAGGGATTCTTTTTTGTTTGTTTTTCTTTTTTGAGGTAGGGTCTCCCGCTATCCCAGGCCAATCTGAAACTCACTATGTAGTCTCAGACTGGCCTTGAACTCACAGCCATCCTCTTACCTCTCTGCCTCCTCACTGCTGGGATTCAAGGTGTGCGCCATCACGCTTGGCAAAAAGGAATTCTTCATTAGCACCTCCAGGAGCATGGCCCTCCTGGCAACTTGATCTCAGACTTTTTCCCTGCAGAACCACAAGAGAGAATCAGCACCCATGGCTCTGTGCCCCTCAGCTTGTGGGCTGGTTGGCAGTCACCTTCCTGTGGTGACATGCTCAGTGGCGGCGCTTTGACATGAACATGGAGGCCTGGCCTTGCTTACTGTTTGACAGAGGAAGAAACAGGAGACCTCTGATGAGTCTCTTTTCAAGACTGTCTTCCATCCTTGGCCAAGTGGTGACTCCCCATAGAGGGCAGTGGGATGTTGAGGTACAATGAACCCTGTTGTCTGTTGGGCACTGCCTGTTGGCACTGCTACTGAGGGCACGGAGAACAAAGGGTTAAGGATGTATGAGTGAGGTGAAACCCCGATAATTTGGTAGGCGTTTCCCGGCTCCATCAACCCTGACTCCCAACCCCCATGGGCTAGCCACAGGAACCAGCATTCCCATCTCAGCATGACTGGCATTGGGTATCAGACAAACTTCCTTGTACCCATCCCCACGGACTGTGGCTAGAATCACGTATTTCCCACCACTCAGGCCCCCAAATGAGGTATTCTCAGGTTGTCCATACCCACCTATCCCAGTGCAGGCCGCTAACTCACCACCCCCATCAACCAATCTCCTTTTCTCTTCCCTATTCCCCATCCCCCTGACCCCTTTTTTCCTATAAATGTAAGTTCCCCCAATTGAATAAAGAACCACGTGGATATAC
>PVHP010048319.1:0-12555 GCA_004024765.1 Zapus hudsonius | reverse complement strand
CTGTTGCTCAGGCAGCCCTTTCACAGAGGCTGTGTGTTTCTCCTCATGTTTTGAGGGGCCCTTCTCTGGCAGCTCAGAGGACACTTTCTGGCAAAGGGCAGGTGGCAGAGTTGGTTGCTTCATTTGTTCCTGCTGGGTATGGGCGGGTGGAGACACCATCTTGAGTTCCTGAGTGACAGTTGTGGGGATAGTCACTGGCAGTGTGTGTTGCTGGGACATCTTGAGAGCTGCTATAGGTCAACCTGAGAGACAAGAGTGTCAGAGGGTTTGGGTGAAGGCTTAGGGATGGATGAGCACCTGGAAGTTTACAGGCGCCACTGGCTTCTTAGCACCCCTTCACTCAGACAGGACTCTTTCCCAGTCTCAGAAGCAGGAGAGAGTGAACAGTGGGGATGGGGAGGGGCAAAGAAAGGTCCTCCTGTGAGCCTCTTTTAAAAGCAAAAGAATGTCTTTGCAGAACCTTTTGTAAGGGCGGACTAGGCGACATTTAACCTGCTTTTGTCTAGCCCTTGTCTGTGCCCTTGTGTTTGATCTCCAACGAGTAAGGAAGAGAGATGCTATCTAATGATGTCACAGCTTGCGGGAAGGCTGTAGGAAAAGCAGTTCTCTTAAAAGAACCCTGCGTCCTAGAAACCAAGTCCGTGTTGAAGGGGATCTGAGAGATCATGGTGGCAGCCTCACTTATCTCCCTTCTGTGTGTCAGCTTTCTCTGTGAAGTCATCAGGCTGGCCCATTCAGATCAAGAGCCCCTTCCTTTCCTGAGCTTCTGAACTTCAGTTGAAGACTTGGTTGAAGCCTGGAGAGAGGATGTGGGGCGGTGGAAAGGTGGCTGAGAGTTAGAGATTGTTATTGCAAGGTACTTCTCAGCACAAGTACCTGCCCCTTCTAACAACCTGTTTCTAGTCAGCCTGGGTGTCCCCACCTGGAAAGTTCTCTTATGTTTCCCTCTCTACAGTCCAGCTCAATAGCTCCAGAGCAATAACCACCCCAAAACCCATGGTGGCATTCCCCACCATGTCCTGGCCTTTTGGAGGCCTCCAGTCCCAACCCTGGTCCCAGCAGCTGACACTCACCACTCACAGAAGGGAGGAGCAGAGAGTTCCAGTAGGGTGCTGAGCAAGGGCCAGGGCCCTTTATATAATTCCCACCTCGCCTCCTTCCCAGGTTGGAGGTGGTGGACTGGTTTTACCACTTGAGTTGGTCAACTACTTCCAGCTTCTTTCTGACTCACCATAGGTCTTGGGTAGCAAACCCCTCAGGGTTCCTTTTTTCAGCTCATGCCTGGCTAGAGGGCTGTGAGGGTACAGCCATTTGTGATGTCCACCTGACCTGGACACAGGGGAGGTGAGGAAGTGACCCTAAGTCAAACCTACCCTCTTGATCTCAACGGATTTAGCCTCATTGTTAGGCAAAGAGACTCAATTCTTAGGGCATAGAATGAAAATTTTTGTGCCATTTGGGGAAATCCAGACCAGGATCTGTGGTAGGAAGACGGGAAATCACTTCTGAAGGGATGTGTGGTGTGGTATTCTATTGAGCTACAAGTCCATCTGCCCTCCCAGCATATCTGTTAACTCCATTTTGTTGGGACATAAACTCTGTCTTGAGACAGTATGGCTTTAGGCCAAGTAGAAGCAAGTAGAAGGTTCCACCATTACTGCTATGAATCAAGGGCTGCCCCCTGTATTCTAGAAGTTCTCAAGAACGTCATGCTCCTAAAAGCTCCAAAGCCCGAGTCACTCTAGGCAAGGAAATAGCCTTGTGTAGAAACAGTATATGATGTAGACATTGTTTTCACAATGATAAACACTTTCTATAATTATTTCTGGAAATGCACAACCCTATAAGAGCCCGGAAATCACCTATTTCCATCTTTAAACATCTTCTAAAAAGTAGGTTAAAAAGTGTTTCAGAATGGGAACTTGAGCATGTGCTTGCTCAGCGACCGTGATGACCTGGCACACTTGTAATGAAAATGAGATCACTGCATGATCTAAAAAGCCCTGGGTTATCTGACTCCTGCCTTTTCTTTTCTGGGGCTTTGACTCATGCCATTCCCTCCCTGATAACCAATGTCCCGAGGGTCCTCAGTTCTCAGAGCAATTCCAGAACTTCTCACCCTGCCCTTCCTCTGTCGGTGGGTGCCGCCCTGGACTCTGGCTTATATGTGCCTTTAAGCTTCAGTGGAAATCACTTTGAACCTTCTCTGACTGCCCTAGATAAAGGGTTATCTCTGCTTCACTTCATCTCACTAATAAAAGTTTAGCTATTTTATTTTCATTTATTCACTTGTTTATGATCTATCTCTCCCACTGGAAAGTAAGTTATAAGGATAAGGGGATACCTGATATGTTTTCCACCGACTCTGGAACCCATCAATGCCATCATATACTAAGAATGTCATCGATATGGATTGAATAATGAATGTCCCACATGGAGATAAGTGCTACCCAATATTTTAGTGGTAATACACGTTTACGTATGTATGTGTTCACGTGTATGCTGGGAAAATAAAACTGAATTGTGATTTTTTTCCTGTTTTTTGGTTAGCAGCTTATTTTATGAGCCTCATTTATTTATATTCTCTTCTTATGACAATTAACTAAGAACTATTGGAATAGTATGAAGATAATAACTCATATCTGGGGTTATTTTCTGAGTAATGTTTCAGTTACCCATAGTTATTCTTACAGACCTCTTTGGTCCCAGGCTTACCTAATTTTGCCATGTTCTTGAGGTTCAAGCTATAATGATGGATGAAGGAACATGCAAGGCTCCTCAGGTCTCTGGGGTGCTTCTCCTCTGACCCTCTCAGTTCCTGAGGCCACCCAGGTGGGGATATCCACAGCTCACCCATCACCAAGCCTGGACTGTGCCATTTCCTGGGGCAGAGAGTGTCCCCCACCCCATGGTGAAAATGAACAAAGCATCCTCACATGGGCACTGGTACCCACATGCTCTGCTACTTGCTGACCTCACATGGGAAGAATCTGCCTCTCCCCAGCCTGCGACAGTGCCAGGGCAGCAGACCCTGCTCGAGGAAGACACACCTGTCTTATGGGTTTCCAAAAGTTCAGTATCTGCCACATCTGCCTCCTGCCCTCTGATGATTCATAATATAATAAGAGCTTTGAAGAGATCTGTGCATGTGTGTGTGTGTTTATGAGACCATTGGGCAAAATGCTAGAGCACAGGTAGGAAGGTTGAGGAGGAATGTGTGTATTCATGGGCTTGGCTGAGGAAGACACCTTCTAGGGCTCAGAGGCCCCTTATTCGGTCCCCAGGTTACCCCATTTAGGGTCTGGGAATGCATGTTTGTAAGGCAGATCCTCAGTGTCCGTGTGACTGAATTCATAGGGCTCAGGTCCACATGACGAGTCCAGGTAACTGTCCAGCCCCCGCTCAGTGTAATGAGGGTGAGCTCAGATGTCATGACCCATGAAGAGGCCTTGACACTGTTCTTCCCAGCCCCAGACTCCTGGCTGTTTCTCTTCCAGAGGAAACTGGATGGTTTCTCTCCTTAATGACCCATTGGAGCTGTTAGCTGTAGGAAGCAAAAGAATTGGTCTCAGAAATCCACTGCCCCAGCAAGAGAGATGTTGAGGACAGCTCTTATAGCTAGTGGCCAATGAGATAATGGCGACTGGTCCTAAGAAAGTCACATGGGTCTGGAGATCTCACACTGGGTAGCCTCTCTGATCACTGTTTCCAGTATCCTCATCCTCTATCTGCAACCTGCCCTGTCTGCCTCCCCGAACACGTTGAGTCCTTTGACTTTTGCATTCCTGCTGAACCTGACCTTGGCTTCTCACTTGTCTTTTGTATGCTTCCATTGCTCAGGAGGAAACGAGGCAAGGAAGGAGATGGGACCAGGAGTGTCCACAAGAGCTGAGTCTTCCTCTCTGGAGTTCTGGGCAGATTGGTCCAACCGCTTTCCTCTCTAATTCACTTGGCTGCACTCACCTTGACCTGCTGGGTTCCTGTGTCTCACCATCCGCCTGCCTTGCTGGCCTTTCTCTTAATGCAGTGGAGATGGAAGGATAGTCAGAGTTTGCCCCTTGAAGGCAGCAAAAGAAACAAAGGCACGAGTGGTGCTAAGTAGGAGAGAAAGAGATAGTGTTCCCTCTTCCAGCTTAAAAGAACACCCTCCCCTGGGGATTGTTGTTAGGGAAATCATATTCCTTAAAAGACAACAGAAGTCTGTGATGAGAAGTTCTTCGAAAATTCATGGGAAATACCTCTTACTTTGCATCTGCCTGTATGGATAAGAGGAGAAAAGGGGGGTGGTTAATACATTATGTGCAAGTAGAAAATTACAACGAAAACCACTATTGTATTAATATGTGCTAATAAAACTTTAAGAAGGAGTTTTCTGTTTATATAATTGTTATTAGTAATAATTGATAATGAAAGTAGAATCAGGGGGATTGTGGAGAAATTAACATGGGTTGGGAGTTTCTGGACCCAGGGGACAGGAGAATAGAGTCACTGCTTCAGTACTATGGAGTTTCCTTTTGGGTGATGGTCACGTCATGTCCCTAGATGCAATTAATTGGTGGGTACACAATATGTGAATGTATGAAATGTCATTGAATTACTCAGGAGTAATTTTGTTAAATGACTTTCTCCTAACTTACAACAAAGATGTAACACCCTTGCCTAAAAGCAAGTCACAGAAGAAAGTTGTTTCTGTTTGATGCTTTCTCCAGCCAGCGTTGATTGAACACATGGATATAGTGATGAATGCTGGGCCCAGGTCCTCGACTGAGTAGCTGAGGTGCAGCAGTTTCTTCAGACAGCCTACTCGTCCTCCTTTGGGGTCTGTAGCAGTTGGTTTCATGTTTCTGTAACAAGCATTCAACCAGAAGCAGCATATGGGAGGAAAGGGTTTATTATTTCAGGCTTACAAATTCCAGGGCAGAGGCAGAAGAAATTGGTTCATTTCCATATATCCAAGCAGAGAGACATCACCAAACAGCCAGCAAACACTAACACCAGCCAACACCAAAAATGAACAGCCAGAGCTCCAACTGAACACACCTAAGACTGGACTCAGGACTGGACTCAGATCCACTCCCAGTACACCTTAGGGGCTCAAATTGGGAGCTGAATTTTAACAGAACACCTGAGTCTATGGGGCCATACATTCAAAGCATCACATTCAAGCTACCACAGGGTCTCTCCTCTCTTCTGATAGGGCTTGGCATGAGTGAGTCTGTGAGAAGAGCTAGGCTGGAGGGCTCCCAGGCAAGGGGATCTCTTCTCCACTGGGATGCCTTCTGGGGATTTGAGTTGTGTGACATCTTCAAAGTCTGTGAGTCAGGTATTTACCATTAACATGGTAGGTTCTGAGTTTTCTGGAGTTTTGTTCTGGTTCTCTCATTCAGCCCAAAACCCCCCTTGAGTTAATCTTTATTGGTCCTGGGAATAAAGAGCTCCATTCCCAGCCTACAATGATATTTATTTCAGCCTAGTTCAAGTGGGAGGGGGTGCTGTTCAGAGATGACCTTGGCAGTGCAGTCAGACAGACCTGGGTTTGATTTTCACATGCATATCTTACTATCTGGACAAATGCTTTATTTCTGTGACTTCCATTTTTTTTCTTGTGGGTTTTTGGTAAAAGGAGGCACAAATCTATCCTTATATTTCTGGGAGGAAATGCGCGCTTAGCACCGTAACTTGTACTCAGGCTGCTTTATTGGCAAGAGTCATGGCAGATGTTTGTTGATGTCATGCAGTCTGTTTCCTGCCCAAGGAGAGAGTTTTAAGGATGCAAGATCTGTCAAGATCACTGGCTTTAAATGCTCATTTTCCAGTGAAAATCAGGAGGTTCCAGCCAGGTGTGGTGGCAAACACATATAATACTAGCACTTGAGAGGTAGATTCAGGAGGATCAGGAGTTTAAGGCCAGCAGTTCCAAGACAGCCTGGGTTAGTCTCAAAAGAAAGGAGAGGAGAGGAGGGGAGAAAGAGGAGAGAGAAGAGACGAGAGGAGAAGAGAGAGAGGAGAGGAGGAGAGAGAAGAGAGAGGAGGGGAGAGGTAAGGAGAGAGAAGAGAGGGGAGGGGAGGAGAGGAGAGGAGAGGAGGGGAGGGGAAGAGAAGGGAGGAGAGGGAAGGGGAAAAGAGAAGAGAGGAGGGGAGAGGAAGGGAAGGAGGGGAGGGGAACAGGGAGGAGGAGAGGAGAGGAGAGGGGAGGGGCACCATGAAGCCTCAAAGGGCCACAGTGCGTGGGGCAGTGGTTAGCAGCCTGGTCTTCTGCCTTCCCATTTGCTGTTCCCTCTAGTCTGCCTGCTCTCTAGGTCCTCAGGTGACAACGGCTTAGCATAGGAGGATGAGCATGCTCTGATGAGGCCTCGCATAGACTGGTGTGTGCCCATCAGTGGCGTCATAAAGAAACTAAAACGGGTTTGGTTTAAAATCCTAGAGCATGATGGGGCATGGAGAGCCCCGGGGCCTGTGTGGGCAAAGGAGAAACAGTCATTTGGGGTTAAAATTGGCATGAGGGGGCTGGAGAGGTGGCTCAGCAGTTAAGTCACTTGCCTGTAAAGCCTGACAACCTGAGTTTGATTTCCTAGTATCCGTGTAAAGTCAGATACACAAGGTGGCACATGCATCCCGAGTTCATTTGCAATGGCTGGAGGCCCTGGCGCATCCATCCTCTCTCTCTCTCTCTCTAATAAATAAATAATATATAATTATTATATATATTATGTATATATATATTTTAAATTTGGCATGAAAAAAGCATCTAGGCTACAGGCTAGATCTAGTCCCATCACACTGGCCAGGGGCAGGTGGAAACGGCTGTGTTAACTGCAGGGAAGGGGGAAAGGGAAGAAGTGATGAAGAACAGCGTGGGATCAGGCTTCACTGGGTTGTGCACCAGGACGAGAAGGCAGGGAGGGAATCACAGTGTGCGAAAAGACAGGCAGAAGAGGGCCAGGGCCCTGGGTATAGAGAATGAGGGAGGGATAGTGGGCAGGGCAGTCAGAACTCAAGGGAGCTAAGGGGCCCGGTCCAGCCATGCAGCCGCTGCTGGCTTGTCTTCAAGTGTCAGGCAAATAAATGGAAGCAGTGATGTTCCGGGAACCAGGTCCAGGCTCTAGTGTGTCCACTGCTCATGAGGCCATGGTGAAGGACAGCTGATCCTGTCCCTGCTTCTTCCTGAAAGATCAACTTCGGGTGGCATTACTCCGGAGAGTGGCTGCAGAGGCTACTCAGGTGCATGTCAGGTGATGCATGTGTGTGGTGAGGAGGTCTGGGAACAATATTTGAAATAGAGGCTTTTACCATCTGTAGACAGTAGCAGGCATCTCCTTGCCTCACTTGGGTGCTGGTGGACTCATCCCACTGTGGCTCTTTCCTATCCTCCTCTGCTCTCGGTACTTGTGGGTGATTTGACCTCCAGATGAGCTGTGCTGATAAAACAGAGTCATCAACCTGCCTATCTCTTCCTCCCCCACTCATTTCCACATTTTTCATACCAGGTCATCCTGCTGACAGGCTGAGGACAGGCTGAGCCTTTGGGGCCCCACATGGTCAAGGGTCTAGGTAGAGGCCCTGACATGTCTTCCTAGCCTGACTGGTACAAAGAGGCTCAGAGACCTGTGCCCATCCCCCTCTCTCCCATACCACCTGGCAAAGCTAGCCCCAGGACTCTGGGACTACCTGCTATGGAAACTAAGACTTCAAAGATCTGATTTCCCCCCAAATTGCTCAATAGGTGGTCCAGCCAGCCTGGCTCCTTTCCCTTGAACACCCCCCAGCCCACACCTCTGCACATTTCCCAAGGCCCTTCCCTCACAGGGCAGTTTCTCTCTCTCCCAAAGGGCACATAGCTCTGTCCCTCAAGAGCTTGCTTTCTTTCCCTGCTTCTTTCTGATCTAAGGTGTGTGCCTCTGTCTCTTCCTGCTGTACCTGCTCTCTCTCTCTCTCTCTCTCTCTCTCTCTCTCTCTCTCCTGTTCCTTTCCTTCTCTCATTTTCTTTTCTCTGCTTTTTGCTCCAGAGTCTGGTTAGGCATTCCAAGTGTGGCTCCTATCCTTACTGACCCTTTCAGCCTCAATCCAGTGTTCCTGCCTCTCTCCCCTTCTATAGTACCCTGCTTTGAACTGCTCAGAATAAACCTTGCTATCTCAAGAAAGCCAGTGTCTCAGCCCTCTAGCTAAACCCTGACAACAGGGAGTTATAACTCCTGGTCTCCAGGAGCCCAGGTTTAGGATGGGCCCTGCTCCTGCTCTTCATTAGGGACCTCTGGTTTGACGAAGAGACAGGCACAGTAACTGAGAGGGAAAGTTACAATCCATTGCCAAACTAAGGGAGGATCTGGGCTCTGCATGGCTCCATGTGGAACAGACCCAGGATTAGCAAAGTCTCCATGAGGGGAGTGCATAGGAAACAAACCCTCCAAACCTGCAGCTTATCTAACACCATGCCATCTACCCTCATCTTTTGCTATTAATCCCTTCCATATTGCAGAGGAGGTCAGCTGACCCACCGCTAGCAGGTGGACCAAGCCTGGGTCTCTGCTCCCAGGCCACGGTCTGCACTTCTGAGGCAGATATGTCCATTGAGTGTCATGATTGGCACCTCGTGTGTCAACTTAAAAGCCCAGGGCTGCCATAGGAAAAAGACAGGAGAGCGACAAACCAGATGACAGGCAAGCTGGAAAGTGCTGGAACAGCTAAACATTATTTTGCTGACACTAAGGTTTTACTACAAAGCCTGCTCATAGTGGTGTGGGCAGGAAGAGGAGAGGTCAGAGTGCTACAGAGAGGGGGCAGGGAGTGAGGAGGCTTTCTCTCCCAGGCATGGGCTTGCGTCCTCTTCACACTTATCTGTAGCACCTCAGTTAGTAGCCTCAGGTCCAGTCACCCCAGAACCACCTTAGGGCCCACCTACCCCATTTAGGGTCTAAGTTGGAGGGACTGTACTGAGTTCAACCCTCAGTTTATAAAGGATGGAACAGGGACTGTAGAGGAGACACTGGGAGTCAAGGCCAAGGTCTGGGCCAAGCCCTAGGTCTCCCATCGTTGCCTTCACTTACCTCTGTGTCTTTGTACATCCACTCTCTGCTGAAAAATGCCTGAAGTTTTGTTCGTTTAACTGCTGTTTATTGACAGCATTCTTTGTGCAGAATAGCACTGAAGCAAACAAAAATTTCCTGTCCTGTGAAAGCTGTTATGCTCCCAGTGTGGGAGGTAGATGATAAGTAAAGTAAACACAGATCTGACTTGTAAAGCACTTTGCATATTGCTAAATACTATGTAGGAAGATATGGCAAAAAGAAGTTTATGGAATCCAGGGGAGGGGAAAATGTATTTTAAATGAAGGAGTCACAGAAAAAAAAAACTTAAAGAAAGATCAACACCAGGATTAGTGGGAGAGAAGGAGACAGCAGGGCCAATGTCACCGAAGCAAGGATGTTCTGGAACCAGCCAAGAAGTCGGTCTGACTAGGCATGCGTAAGTCAACTTTGGAGGAGTGGGTGGAGGTGGGCAGTGAGGGGAAGTCGTGTAGCAACTCTGGCTTTTACAATGAATGAGACGAGAAGCCACAGAGCAGTGACATCACCTGATGGCTTTGAAAGGACCTTCTGTCAAGTTTGGAAGCAAGGCTACTGAAGGAAATGAACAATGGCTCAGAAATAATGGGGTGGTAGCCACAGAAACCCAGAGATGTGGTCAGATTACAGATAACTCTTGACAATAAAACTTACTAATAGATGAGAAGCAAGTGGGAAGCCAACAATGACTCATTTTTACCTTGCATGACATAAGGATGAAACTGCCCTTGATATACATGGAGGAGGACCATGAGGGGATGCTCTCCAGTGAGCTCTGGAACAGACTAAGTTTGAGATGTCCATTAGACATTCAAATAGAGTCTTCATGGCAGAAATTTAGAGGTATGAATCCTGCATATTAGGAATAAGCTCATGATGTTTGATAAATATTCGGAAGACAACTGCACAGAAATAATATCTGAAGTCATGAGCCAGGATGAAATCATCGAGGGAATGAATATGAAAAACTATCTCCTAAATCGGTCCCCCTCAGAGGGTCAAGGAGATGTGCAGGAACAAGTCAAGGAAACTGAGGAAAATTGAAGGAGCAGAAACATTGCAAGAGAACGGAGCACCATTACTGAAAAGTAGGAATGAATAGGGAAGAAAAATACTGTAGACATCCATGGAGCCTAAGAAAGCCAAATTTATAGAAATAGAACAGTGGTGACTATAGCCAGACCTGGTGGCACACATCTTTAATCCCAGCACTGGGGAGGCTGAGATAGGAGGATCATCTGTGAGTTCGAGGCCACCCTGAGACTATATAGTGAATTCCAGGTCAGCCTTGGCTAGAGTGAGACCCTATCTCCAAAAAAAAAAAAAAAAATTCAGTTATAAAAAGAGCGAGTACTGCATTTCTTAGGGATAGCAGGGTGGTGTCAGAGGTGTTCATTCGAATGTGGCAGTCATTACACAATGTTTTTACATATGAAGTCATCACATTGTACACCATTGATATATACGACCTAATTAAATATGTTAAAAGATAAGGCTAAGAATGCTCATTGCATTAGGAGGCATGAAGGCCACTGGTGATCTTGACAAAGGCAGTGACGAGGATTTAAGCCAGAGCAGAATGGACTCATGAGCCACCATGGAACAAGACATGGACACAGTGAGAGTAACCACATTGCCAAAAATGTGATTGGTCAGAGATGCAGGTAAAAGACTAGCTGGTGTGGACTGTCTTTGCCCAGCAACTCTGAACTCTGCTCATCTCCCATGTATGTATGCTTCCCTATCAGGAAGTCATCATGGACCCAGCAGCATGTTCTGTAGCCCTGACTCATTCAGGCTGGAGAGATGGCTCAGCAGTTAAAGATGCTTGCTTGCAAAGCCTGATGACCTGGGTTCAATTTCCCAGGACCCACGTAAAGCCAGATGCACAAGGTGGCACATGTGTCTGGAGTTTGTTTGCAGTGGTAGGAGGCCTTGGCATGTCCATATTCTCTCTCTCTCTCCTTCACTCAAATAAATAAAATAGTTTTGAAAAATTATCTTAAATGTAACTCAACTATTTAATCTAGTTCTTAATGAAGCAAAGGGAATTGACTCAGCATTGGGGTAAAATGGATACACAGGACATCTAAAAGGCATTTTTCTAATTTGAGTGTGCTATGTTAACATTATTATCCACAATGGAATTTATTATTATTATTATTATTATTATTATTATTTTTTACTTTGCCTCCATCGTGGCCCTCTGGTACAGTACAGCCTCACTGTGTAAATGTTGGCACCCCTGACTTCGTAACGGGGTGGCATGCTTCACATGCTGAATCTCAAGAACTTCTCATCTAACTTCGGATATCCTCCATACCTAGGACTTCTCAGAAACGTTTAGTAAAGAACCCATGATATTTTCTCCTTTTGTATTTTAAAATTTCCCAGCCTTGGGCTGGAGAGATGGCTCAGCGGTTAAGGCACTTGCCTCCAGTGCCTAAGGCTCTGGGTTCAATTCCCCAGTACCCACATAAGCCAGACCTACAAGGTGGTGGCTCTTTTATCTCTCTCTCTCTCTCTGATTGAAAATGAATAAATAAAATATTTTAAAAAATTCCCCAGCCTTATTTCCATCCTTCTGAGCCATCAGCCTTGACACACAGTTGATTAGATTCTCATCCTCAGAAAAATACACCTGTCTTTCATTTTGCACTTCCTGAGAACAAGTTCAAGGAGGGCTCCAAAGAGATTCCCCAAGAAAGAATACGCTCCCAGCAGGGATTCCATTGTTGGAGTTAGAAAAAATGCTTTCCACGAGGATAGCATAGCACTGTGTCCATTGTTCTGCCTTTTATAATTTATTATATTATTATTTGATATAGCACAGATCTGATTGATTTATTTGGATATCTGAAGTTTCCAGCAATTATCTGACACTCGAGTAAATGATTAGTTAAACCAAGTCAATTACCACTTCTGGTAAAGAAGAAAGGAGACAGATTTACCCATCCCCCCCAAAAAACCCCCCACAGAGTACATGAGAAAGTGTTGGCAAGATCTAGTGTCACCAGGCAATGAAGAACAGTGGTCCCCAAGAGACAAGGACAAATCAGGCGACACTCATGCTCAACTTAGTGCTTAGAGGAAGTTTGTAGCACATTATTCAGGGAGGAATATCCAGACAGAACCTGGCTGTCTCCCTGAATTGTCAAGGTAGGTCAAGGCAGCTTGAGTTTCAGAAGCCCAGAGGAAAGTACTGCCCATGGAGAGAACTGTGTGGAAGGAATCCCTTGGGCCTCAGCCGGGTAGAGATGTTCACATGCATGTGAGGCTATTGCCCAAGCTAAGAACAAGAGCTACCTAAAAGGGTTGGGAAATGTATCTGGAGCCCACAGGGCCGGAAATACTTCTTGTGCTCATCAGCCAGACAGGAAAACTTTACAATGTGCAAAATATCAGGCCAAGTACACAAGCGATTTATTCCTCAGTAGTGAGAAAACATTAACTTTAGATTAAATATATAACCTCCCTAGGATCCACCCCCCCC
>PVHP010048318.1:0-12574 GCA_004024765.1 Zapus hudsonius | reverse complement strand
GAGTGAGTAGGGACTCCTGACACTGCAAAAAATCTAGTTGAGGCTGAGCTAGCCAGAGGTTTGGCCTTTCTGTCTCATACTGTAAACAAGCCTCCTTTCTGTGGTCTGTTTAGAATCCCATTTTTCATATTTCAAGACTTTTGATTTTGTTATTTAAAATAGCCCCCTGTCATAACTCTAAGAAGCTTTCTGGTATGTGGGGTTTTTTGGTGGGTAGAGGACTAGGGAGAGAGAGCAGGACTTGCTGCGTAATCCAGGCTGGCCTGAAACTCACAGCAATCTTTTTGTCTCAACCACCCTAGTGCTGAGATTACAGGCTTGTGCCATCATGCTCTCTCATGTTCTTAAATGTAGGATATGCACTATAGAGAAAATACACATGTTTGATAAGCTTTATTTAGGCATTTACATTGTTGGTTGTGAGTCAGTGTTAATGAAGTAATCATATTAAGGTGTCTAAAATAAACAAGTCTCAGATTGACAAAATATTCCTATTCTATGGTTCCCATAGAAGCACATTGAGTTTTCTCATACTAAGTGAGGCAGTGACTTTACAGAACATAGTATCATGAGTAATGAAGACCGGTCATATTGTAGTAGGTAGAATCATAAGATATGTTTGTTTTTCCTTTAAGAAACATTGTAAAAATATTTGATGCTCCTGTGTTTCTCTTAGGACAACAACGTTCTCGAATGCTGGCTACTCTTTTTAAGGATGAAAGGTGCCAGCAGCTTGCAGCATATGGGATCCTAGAGAAAATGTACCTGGACAGGATCATCAGAGGAAATCAGCTTCAAGAGTTTGCTGCTATGTTGATGCCTCACCAGAAAGCAACGACAGCTGATGGTAACAGTCACCTCTCACACATCTGTGGCAATGCATAAACTAGTGAAAAGTATGTGAAATTAGAAGCATCCTGTTTGTTTTTATTTTTGCTTACATGTGTATGAATGTGCCCTTGTGGCACTCCATACACTCATCTTTTTGTATGGGCTCACTTGTCTGTGAAGGCTGGTGTGGAATGTCAGGCAAGCCCTTGGAAGAACCCACAGATGAACCAATCCATTGCTCTTCCCCCTGCTCTTGTATTGAGGCAGAGTCTCCTTTTTACTAATTACAGAGCTTGTGGGGCTCTGAAGAATCTCAGGTCTCTGTTTGCCTGTAGGACTGGGGTTATAGGCATGTAATCTTGACTAGCTGGAGAATGGAACTGGGACAGTCTCAGGCTCCCTCGGCCCCTGAGGACCACTGAGCCATCTCTCCAGCCCCATTTTGCTGGTTTGTTTGTTTGTTTTTTCAAGGTAGGGTCTCACTCTAGCTCAGGCTGACCTGCCACTTACTCTGTAGTCCCAGACTAACCTCAAACTCACAGCAGTCCTCCTACCTCTGCCTGCAGAGTACTAGGATTAAGGTGTGTACCACCATGCCTAACCCTTTTTGCTGTTTTTTATATAATTCTATCTGCTTCTTGACTAAAAGGAAGACTGGGAGGCAGAGTTATCACCATTGATAAGTAACTTTTTTTTTTTGGCTTTTCGAGGTAGGGTCTCACTCTAGTCCAGGCTGACCTGGAATTCACTGTGTAGTCTCAGGGTGGCCTTGAACTCACAGGGATCCTCCTAGGGCTTATGACTTCCCAACCATGATTAGGTTCTCAATACTGCTTCTGTGAAACAGGCCTTAAATCTAATCAGAGAGCAGTTGATTTTCCTTAGACCTGCCACCATTGCACCAGTTGGTACAATTGGCCTGACTGGCCAGCAGTAAAGCTTGCAGGGTCCATTGCTGGTTAAGATTATTGATGACTTTTCTCCTTAAACAGGCTGCACAGCTCTCTTCAACATCCTGACAGCTCGTCAACGGGAAGGAGGTTTCTAGCCCAGCTCCAGCTTGATTTATCAGTGACCTGTAGTCCAAGTATATGCTGTCTTGAGCAATAGGGTCTTACCATCTATTTTTGGTGGGCAACAGAGAACCTTAGCAAAAGCCTATATTGTTTTAGGGGCCATCAGGGACCTCCCTGACCAACAACTTGCTGGAAGGTATCCCATCTCTGGCACCGAAATTTTCTTGCAATAATCTAGCATTTCATCTAACAATTTATTGTAGCATTTTCTACTCCCACGTGTTACTTCTGCCCAAACTCTTTCCTTTAATAAATATATATATATATATATCTTATTTAGCTAACAAAGAAAGAGGTTTCCATATGATTTATTCATAACATCTTTAATTTTTTTTAAATATTTTATTTATTTTTATTTATATATTTGAGAGAGAGAGAGAGAGAGAGAGAGAGAGAGAGAGAGAATGGGCATGCCATGGCCTCCAGCCACCGCAAATGAACACCAGACACATGCGCCCTCTTGTGTATCTGGCTTTACATGGGCACTGGGGAATCGAACTCCGGTCCTTTTGCATTGCAGGCAAATGCCTTAACTGCTAAGCTATCTCTTCAGCCCACATCTTTAATTTTTTAAAAGTTATTTGAGAGTGAGTTATTTAAAAGAGTCAGTGACTAATACAGACAGCCCACGGAGGAGGATATACAACTCATCAGGGATGGGGAGGGGGGGAATTGGGGAATTCAGGATAACAACACATTGTTTGCCCACGAAATAATGTAACTCATTATGGACAATAAATATATATTAAAAAAAAAACTCCATGACTTAAAAAAATAAGAATAAATAAATAAATAAAAGAGTCAGTGAGTATGGGCAAACCAAGGCTTCTTGCCACTGTAAAAAAAAATCTAGACATATGTACCCTTTTTTTTATATTTTATTTATTCATTTTCAAGCAGAGAGAGTGAGAGAGAGAGAGCATACCAGGGCCACCACCTTGTGGTTCTGGCATATGTGGGTACTGGGGAATTGAACTCAGGGCCTTAGGCACTGGAGGCAAGTGCCTTAACCACTGAGCCATCTCTCCAGCCCCCCCCCTTTTTTTTTTTTTTTTTTTTTTTTTTTTTTTTTTTTTTTTTTTTTTTTTTTTTTTTTTTTTTTTTTTTTTTTTTTTTTTTTTTTTTTTTTTTTTGCATCTGGCTTTTCTTGGGTACTGGGGTATCTAACCCAGGTCATCAGGCTTTGTAACCAAGTGTCTTAACCGCTGAGTCATCTCTCCAGCCACATAATGTCTTTAATTTTGATTAACCCTCCTCTTCTCCTTTATCCTATACCAACCCTATTAAGACAATTTTACCCCAATATTCTCCTCTACTTACATATCTATTGTATCCTCCCCTTAAGCCCTTCTCTCTCCTCCTTCCCTCATGTATATAAAGTAATTTTATTGTTGTATTTGTAACATATAGTACTATAGTAGTATAATAGTGAAATAGAAGACAAAAGGAATAAAGCTAATGTTTCCAGGACTGGGAAAATTATTCAGGGGTTAAAGGTGCCTGCTCACAAAGCCTGACAACCCATGTTCAATTCCTCAGTACCTCCTTGACCAACAACTTGATAGAAAATATCCCACTTCTGGCACTGAAATTTTCTAGTAACAGCCTATAGCTTTGGGGCACAACATTATCCACCTCCACAGGAAATAACACTTACGAATCAGGTTGTAACATAATTATCCACTTGTATTTTACAGTGACATCGGACAGTCTAAGCATATGGTGTCTTCAGCACAGTAGCTTACCCAAGGTTACTTAATACATTGTTGGCAATAAGAATAGAACTTGAAGTCAGGCATGGTGATGCACACCTTTAATCCCAGCATGTGGGAGGCAGAGCAAGGAGAATTACCATGAGTTTGAGGCCACCTTGCAACTACATAGTGAATTCCATGTCATCCTGCTAGAGCGAGACCCTAAGTAATGCCAGATGCACAAAGTGGCACATGCAGCTGGAGGCCCTGGCGTGCCCATTCTCTCTTTCTTCTCTCTTTGTCTCTGCTTGCAAATAAATAAATAATAAATTAAACAAAAAACTTTTGGAGGGCTGGAGAGATGGCACTTGCCTCCAGAGCCTAAGGACCCAGGTTCAATTCCCTAGCATCCACATAAGCCAGAAGCACAAGGTGATATATGCATCTGGAATTCCTTTGTAGTGGCTGGAGGCCCTGGTGTACCCATACACTCTCTCATCTTTCCGTCTATATCTCTGTGCTTATGAATAAATATATTAATTTAAAAAAACTTCTGGAAACACCCTCATAGACATTTCCAGAAGTGTATTTCCATGGTGATTCTAAATCTAGTCTAGTCGACAGTGAAGATTAGCCATTACCACACTCATTTTTCTAAATACTGTATTACATTTATCTAGATGTATGTTAATTAAACTATCAGATAAAGAGTTTTGGTTACTTTTGAAATATTGATCGAGTAAACATGATGATTATTACATACCTAGAAAATTTAAAAAGTAAAGATGTATCTTTTAAAAATGCGAATCTAAGCTGGGTATGGTGTCACAAAGAAAAAATGTGGATTAGGGCCAAGTGTAGTGGTGCACACCATTAATCCCAGCACATTGGGAGGCAAGAGTTAGAAGGATCGACATGAGTCCAAGGCCAGCCTAGGATTACAGAGTGAGTTCCTAGTCAGCCTGGGCTAGAGTGAGACCATACCTCAAGAAAAAAAAAAAGTGAATCTAGTTTCAAATAAATAATTATATTATTTATATTTATTTAAGGTTCCAGCATCTTGGACAGAGCTGTTATTGAACACAACTTGTTGTCAGCAAGCAAATTATATAATAATATTACCTTTGAAGAACTTGGAGCTCTTTTAGAGATCCCTGCAGCTAAGGTATTTTCTTAATTTCAGTACTTTTATAAAGGGAAGTTAAGACCTCTACCAGTAATTGGAAAATGCTTAGTTGATAAATGTTGGCAAGTACAACAAAAATTGCACATTTAAAGTTTTAAGTAAATAGAAATAAATAATTTAAAAGCTATAATACTATTATAATAATGAAATTGCCTTAGTGGTTTTTAAAATTGTATTTTATGATCGAATTCTAGGAGTTCCAAGTTAAATTCATTTCAAGAGTATCTTTGCTTAGTGTCTGTTTAAATTCATTCTGTAGTGTGTTCAAATTTATGACATTCTCTATTTTGGTATACATCTTGCTTCTTTTTTCTGCCCTAGATTGATGCTAATAATCTCTCTGAGATAATGCTTCTTGTAATAACTCAGGCTATTCTGTTGTAACTTCTGTATTTGGTTTAAAGATTTGACTAAGCAGGGAATTTTATTTCATTCTTTTGATTTTTGTTGTTCATGTATAAATTCCAACAAAATACAATTAGTATTTAGAGGGTGTTTTGGTTACCATTTATAAAACATTCTCTTAATTTTAAATAATACCACAAGTAAGCAATCATTCTTTAACCTTATTTTGTAAACTTTAATTACAGTATGGATCACACCCCCTTTCATCTGGCTAAGAATTTGATTTTTTTTGTTTGTTTGTTTGTTTGTTTTTGTTTTTCGAGGTAGGGTCTCCCTCTAGCCCAGGCTGACCTGGAATTCACTATGGAGTCTCAGAGTGGCCTTGAACTCACGGCAATCCTCCTACCTCTGCCTCCCGAGTGCTGAGATTAAAGGCGTGCGCCACTACGCCCAGCAAGAATTTGATTTTTTGTGTTTTGAGACAATCTTAAGTATGCATGGCTAGCCTTGAACTCCCTAGGTAGTAAAGTATGACTTTGAACAACTTTTGATTGTTTGTTTTCAGTATTTATTTATTTATTTGCAAGCAGAAAGAAAGAGACAGAGAGACAGAGAATGAGCACTTCAGGGCCTGTAACCACTGCAGACAAACTCCATATGCATATACCCCTTTGTACATCTAGCTTTATGTGGGTATTGGGGAATTAAACTCTGGTCGCCAGGCTTTGCAGGCAAGCATCCCAACCACTGAGCCATCTCTCCAGCACTGTTTGTCTTTTGAGGCATGGTTTCAAACTAGCCTAAGCTGACCTAAAACTCACTATGTAGCCCTAGCTGACCTCAAACTCACAGGATCCTCCTACCTCATCCCCACCCCCCACCAAGTGCCCGGTTTATGAATGTGAACCACTGTGTCTTTACTGGTCTTGGACTAATTCTTATCCCCATGTCTCCACCTCCAGAGTGCTAGAATTACTGGCATGTACTACCACACCTGGTTTATGCAGTTCTGGGGTTGGAACCCAGAATTTCATTCATACTAGACACTAAGATACATCCTCAGCATGGTTGTGGAATTTCAATTTCACTTGTAGTCCAAGCTGGCCTCGAACTGAATATGGAATTATAGATGACCCTGAACTCTTCCTTCTCCTGCTTCTACCTCCCAACTCTCAAGTACTGGGATTATAGGGGTAGTAACGCATTTGGTTTAGTTTTAAGACTTATTTTCTTTCTTTCTTTTCTTTCTTCCTTCTTCCTTTTTTTAAGGTTTAGAGACTGTTAGATTAAAATGAGAGGAAAAAGTACAGAGAGCTCCTGTGGGGGAGGCAAGAGGGGGGTAAAGCCTCTAATTTAGGATTTTCTAGTTATTTCTTTACTTGTACATATTTAGTACCCAGTAATGAAAGTGCATCAGTTTGGGAACTGAGGCTACAGTTACCATTTAAAAGTTATTTTCTTAGCTGAGTGTTATAGCTCATACCTTTAATCCAGCACTTTGGAGGCTGAGTTAGGAAGATTGCCTTGAGCCCTGACTGCAGAGTGAGACCCTTTCTCTAAAATAAAATAATAAAATATAATAAATTAAATTAAAATTTTTTTAAAAAAAGAAGCTTTCTTCTTGGGCTTTGATGCATAATCTTTTGCTAAGACCAAGAGAACTGAATATACTATATATATAGTCTGCGATTGTTACAGTTGCTTAGGAGTGATTTAGAATTGATTGTGACAATGGCCCCGTCACAATCCAGTCTGCTTAAACGTAGTAAATATTAAATGTGTCTTCAAAAATTAGAAGACTTTGGGCTGGAGAGATGGCTCAACAATAAGCTAAAGAATCCCCTTACCTGCTTATCTCCATTAGCTTAACAAGTTGCTGAATGAGAAATGCAACTGTCATTTCCACATGCCAGCTACATGGTTTGAGGTCAATAAATGTTTGATGAGTAAATGAGTAAATTGATACAACTCTAGTTTCTAATATTTCCTTAGCTTAGAAAATGCTACATTAAGTAGGTTCATAAATATAATGGTTAAAATTATTTTTCATCATTTCAGTTGGAAATAAGCTCATTTCAAATAATAAAATTCTGGGTTAAAGGCCATCTCTTACATGTGAATGACTTAGATTTTCTGAGAGTGTGTTGGATTTTTAACAGGCGGAGAAGATAGCATCTCAGATGATAACAGAAGGACGGATGAATGGATTCATTGACCAGATTGATGGGATAGTTCATTTTGAAAGTAAGTTTGTATATTTTTGTCATAGTGAAATGAACTGTTATGTATTTGAGTAAAATGTGTTGAACAGTTTCCTTTAACCCCTTTATTCCCTCGTCTTATTCCCTGGCCCAGAACTGCTCCAACTGTAGAATTGTAATTTGAAGTATCTCACTGTGAACATTACCCTTTTCTTCTGTCACTACCTATCTTTTCAGTCACTCCCACCTGGGTGCCCTGAGTCCTCATTGCCTCTTTTTTACTTTTCTTTCTTTGTAGCTTGGAGTTCATGGCCCCTTCATTCAGCTCCATTTTTACTCTGTCCTGGAACATTTCAGTTGCTTATTGGCTTTTAGTTCTAGTAGTCCAGTGAGACATTTCTGTATGCCTTCCTTCCATGTCTGTACTGGTAGCAGCTGATGTTGCTGGAGGAGAGTCAGGGTCACAGGTCCTCATTACTCCCTGGGTTTCATGTGGCACCTTTTTCTAGGCTATTCTTTTTCCTCCT
The DNA here is from genome assembly GCA_004024765.1 of Zapus hudsonius. Taxonomy (NCBI): domain Eukaryota; kingdom Metazoa; phylum Chordata; class Mammalia; order Rodentia; family Dipodidae; genus Zapus; species Zapus hudsonius. The sequence goes on along the minus strand of PVHP010048318.1, from coordinate 4,714 downwards.
ATGCAATGATTGAGATTTGATTTTTGTTAAATCTTTGACTTTAATCCTCTTTTTGCTGAACAAAATACCTTGTTTTCTTTTTTGAATATTTTTAAAAAGCCAATGGTGTGATGACTTCTAACTTTTTTTTTTTTTTTTTTTTTTTGGTTTTTCGAGGTGAGGTCTCGTTCTAGCCCAGGCTGACCTGGAATTCACTATGTAGTCTCAGGCTGGCCTCGAACTCATGGTGATCCTCCTACCTCTGCCTCCCGAGTGCTGGGATTAAAGGCGTGCGCCATCACGCCGGGCTTAACTTTCTTTTTTTGTTTGTTTGTTTTTCAAGGTAGGATCTCTCTCTCTGGCCCAGGCTGGCCTGGAATTCACTATGTAGTCTCAGGGTGGTTTTGAACTCACAGCAGTCCTCCTACCTCAGCCTCCCAAGTGCTAGGATTAAAGGTATGGGCCACCATGCCCATCTTTTTAAAATGTTTTTATCTATTTATAAGGAGAGAGAGAAAGATTGGGTGCAATAGGACCTCTAGCCACTACCTGTGCCACTTTGAGGGTATTTGGGCATCGAACCCAGGTCATTAGACTTTGCAGACAAGCACCTTATCTGCCAAGCCATCTCCCCTGCCCTTTTTTTCTTCTTTTGGAGCAGGGTCTCATTGTAGCCTAGATTGACCTGGCACTCACTGTGTGGCCCAGGCTGGCCTTGAACTCATGGATGATCCTCCTACCTAAGCCTTCCAAGTGCTGGGATTTTCTTTTAATTTGATCAGATTATAAACCTCTAAATTTTTTTAGATCTAAATCCTTTTACATCCTTCCAGTTATTCTGAAGGTGGTTTCCACCTTCCTGTCATGTATTCCACTGGTTCTGGGATCCCTTCTCTAATCTCCGTTCTCTGTCCACCAACCAAAGAGTACTGTCTGTCTGGCAGAGGTAGGAGGATCAATGTGAGTTCAAGGCCAGCCAAGGACTGACTACAGAGTGAGTTTCAGGTTGAATGAGACCCTACCTCAAAAAAACTTAAGTGGTATCTATGGAACATGATCTTAGCAGGGTTTTTTCTCTACTGATTTCTTTCCATCAATATTGGCATATTCAGGTCTCTCTCAGTTTAAAAAGGATTCTTTATCTTTCAGGCTTTATCTTCACTTTTCAACAAAGTGAATAGTGTTGTTCCCTAAGTTTATCTGAACACACTATACTGCACCATTGCACTTTGCCTTTGTCAACTCTTCTACCCTCTTCTGTATTCCCAGTTGTTCTTTGCCGCCGTCTTGGTAGTCTGTGGTACTTTTAACACTGGGATGATTTAGGGCTTAATCCTTACCTTTTCGTCCTAGTATTACTGAGTTTGCATAGATAATCTTATGTAGACCTTTTGATTCACTTGACATGTCTATGTAGATAATGGCCTGTATGTCTTGATTCTCAGACCCAAGGCCCTACTTTACTATTAAGGATCCTACCTGGTTACTTTGCAGGCATCTTAGAATGACACATGTCCAAAACTGAATTCATCTGTCTCCTTCCTATATGTTATGTGACCACCTTGCTAATCAACCATTGAAGCTACCTTGTTTCCTTTCTCTAGTATTCCTTATCCTTGACTCCTTCACTTCCCAGAAAACCTGTAAATTATAACTGTAGTGGTATCTGAAGTCCAAGTATTTTTCTTTTGTATTATCTACCAAACGATCTGTCCTCTCTCCTTACTTCTGGTCTTGAAAAATAACCTCTTGGGGTGACTTAGTGACTAAAAGCACTTTCTGTGCAAGCATGAGAAGGCCCAGGAGATCTCTGGAGTTCAATACCTAGGACCCACATAAGCAGCTGAGTATGACCATGTGTGTCTGTAACCCAGCCTTGTGGTGAGCAGAGCTTTCGATGGAGGGTATGAGAGGGAGACAGGCATACTCCAGGATCTCTAAAAAACTCTGACTAAGAACACTGGAGTGAGATGCCCAGCTTTATGCTTCAGCCACCATAAGCGAGTGAGCACACAGGGCTAGCTGAGAATACCAAAAATAAAAGCCCATCAAACAAAAAAATCTGCCAAAACCAACAGAACCAAATAAGCAAGGAACAGCAAAGCCCCAAATGATTGACTCATGCTATTTTCTTTTTTTTTAATTTTATTGTATATTTTATTCATTTTCAAGCAGATACACAGAAAGAGAGAGAGAGAGAGAGAGCGCACGAGCACACCAGGGCCACCACCTTGTGGGTCTAGCTTATGTGGGTACTAGGGAATTGAACCAGGGGCCTTAGGCACTGGAGGCAAGTGTCTTAACCGCTGAGACATCTCTCCAGCCCTCATGCTACTTTCTTACTTGCACACTAATGAGAGGTTTCCTTATTGCTCATAGACCAAAGATCTATAAGCTCTCCTAAGGTCCTTGCTTAGACCTTTCTAGCTTTACTTTGCCAGTCTAGCCACATAAGTCTTTGTCAGTTTTTTAACATTGTAATTACCCTTGTCCATACTACATCTAAAATATTCACTCTCTAGCCGTCTTCTTGTTTCTATGTCCAATTTGAATAACCGTGCCAATACATAATCAGATTAGGTATGGCTTTCAATCATTTGCAGTCATGTTACCCTGAATCTCTTCTTAGCATTACTCCTAATTATTTTCAGTTATATAACTATTTGATGTCTATGCTAGCTTTCTGGTGGTAGGTTAATCTCTATTTTCCATGGTATATCCAATACCCAGTATCCTGTACTTTGTAAGTGAGGAATAAACAGTGTATAACTAGTAATATGGAAAAGGTAAGGTATATTTTTCCAATTTTCTTAGATTAAAAAATTATAATAGCTGGGTATGGTGGCACATGCCTTTAATCCCAGCACTGAGGAGGCAATCATTAACCAGAATAATCTTGTCCTGGTTGTAAACTAAAGTGGCAAAGACAGGATTGTTTCAGAATTTTATTAAATTTATCTAATGAAGAGGAAGGACTAATATTTTCATAACATTGGGTAGTTCTACCTGAGAATGTCATTTGTGTCTATGTAAGTTACTTTCTGTCCTTTATTATGATTTTATTTGATTAATTTTTTTTTGTTGTTGACAGCCTCCATAATTCCCTCCCGACCCTACTTTCCCCCCCTCAAATCCCCCCTCCATCACATTCCCTCCCCGTCTCAATTAGTCTTTATTTTATTTTGATGTAATCATCTTTTCCTACTATTATGAAGGTCTTGTGTTGGTAGTGTCAAGTACTGGGAGGTCATGAATATTAAGGCCACTTGGGGTCTGGAAGTTTGCATTGTAAGCAGTCTTATCCTTCCTTTGTCTCTTATAATCTTTCCACCACCTCTTCCACAATAGACCCTGAGCCTCGGGAAGTGTGATAGAGATGTCCCAGTGCTGAACCCTCCAGTACTGTGAAACCTTTTGAGTCATCCTGGTGGTCACCACCATCTAAAACAGAAGCTTCTCTAACCAAAAGTGAGCATAGTATTAATATATGGGAATACATATTAAAAATGCTTATAAGGCAGTTTGGTGGACATAATATATGTATTTAGCCAGACAACAGCAGGTGTTAATCCCCTAGGGCTCATGGCCTCTCCTGCCATAGACTTCTGACTAGGTCTTCAGTACCAGGCATGCTTTCCCTCCTGTGGAGCCGGCCTCTAGTCCAATTAGAGAACAGTTGCTTTCCTCTATAACAGATATGCCAGTATTGACCCAGATGGCCCATTTGCCCTGGCTGGCCAGTCTTAAGGCTTGCAAGCTCCACTGCTGTTCACCACCATTGATGATTTTTCTCTCCCATGGGGCTGCATGAAGCCATAGCTTTTTCCAGCTTTCTGTCAGCTGGTTAACAGGGAGGAGGTTTCCAGCTCAGATCCAGCTTGATTTCTTAGTGACCTGCAGCCCAAGTATGTGGAGTGTTTAGCAGTATAATTTTTTTATCAACTAAAAGGAATTTTGATTCTGTTTTAAATGATACTTCCTCTCATATTTTTAGTTCTCACTATATAATTCTGGTTTCAGAAAAAAAGCCTTATAGATTTAGGATAGTGTTTTGAGTGCTTTGCATTTATTTTCATTTTCAGTGTTAGATGTATGTATATTCAGTCAGATAGGCAGGTTGACTGTGTACATCGACTTGTTTCCCCCAGCAGGTGGCAGTGTCATGATTCAGTATGCACTGGTGAAGAACAGCCACTGGTGGAAGGCTTGCTTTGTGGTGGTCTTTGTGGCTGGAGATCTCAAGTTGGGAGTATTAATAGTAGCGTGTGTCTGTTACTGTTGTTTAATTTTGGCGTGTATGTATGTATACACACACGTATATGGAAGCCAGTTGATGCTGGTGTTCTCTATTGTTCACTCTCCATCTTAATCTTTTTATTTTTCAAATCGGGGTCTCACTCTAGTCCAGGCTGACCTGGAATTCATTATGTAGTCTCAGGGTGGCCTTGAACTCATGGTGATCTTCCTACACCTCTGCCTCCCGAGTGCTGGTGAGACAGAATAGGAGAAAGCCAGGCAGGTTTCAGCCAGGGAACGAGGCCCAGAGGAAACTAGAAGATGCCAAACACCTGGCTTCTCATCCTGGCACAAGAATGAACACTCCTAACTTGGATTAGAACTTGCATCTGACATTGACCTATGACGCCCCCTGCTGTCCACTGTTGAACATGCTCTGATCCCAGGCCCACCCAGGTATGGGCGGACTCCAGGATCCATCTTCCAGATCAAATAACAG
>PVHP010048317.1:0-12572 GCA_004024765.1 Zapus hudsonius | reverse complement strand
GCCCAAGGAAGGAGCACTTGGAGGGGCATGGCCACACACACCTGTGACCCCAGACCCCTAGGAAGCAGACAGCATGATCCAGGGTCAGGAAGAGACTCCGGCTCAAAGAAGAATTAGTGCAAGAGCCACGGACACCCAACAATCCGCTTGGCCACTGCAGGGGAGCTCGAGAGGTGCCCTAGGGACCTACACACACCACACAAGAAAGCGTGAAAGAAAGGAGAAAATCAGAAACAGCCAGGCAGTCACGTCACGCCTTTAACCCCAACACTGAGTGAGGTAAGGCAGGAGGATTGCCTGTATTTTTGAGAACCTAGGCTATGTAGTGAGTTCAGGACAGGCTGGGTCACTGAGTGAGACACAGTCTCAAAAAAATCCAGGGCTGGAGAGATGGCTCAGCGGTTAAGGCACTCGCCTCCGGTGCCTAAGGCCCCAGGTTCAATTCCCCAGGACCCACATATACCAGACCCACAAGTGCTCTCTCTCTCTCGCTCTCTCTCTCTCTCTCATCTCAGCTTGAAAAATGAATAATAAAATGTTTTGTAAAAAAAAATCCAAAACAGGCCACCTTCGGACTAACTAACCAAAGAGAAGGGGGGGAGGAGAGTGAGCGAACCCTGAGTGCAAGGTCACGTGACCAGTAACCCCAGCCCACCCCCAACACCTGTGTGAGCTTGTGGGCATAATCCGGAGACAGGAGGGCCAGGCAGGACTGGCCAATGGACTTTGGTGCTCCATCTCCACACAGATCTGCCGGCACAGATGGGGATACTGAGGCCCGGTATTAAACCAGGGCATAAGAAATGAGGGAAGGCACAGGAGGGGAGGAGAAAGAAAAGAGATAGGGCCTGGGTTTTGACGATGCGGGGAGAACAGAAAAAAAGCCCAAACAGGAAAGAAACTGGGAGTAAAGGAGTGTGTGGGGGGGTCCCCCAAATCTTCCATTTTTGCCTCTTTCCCTGGGTGCCTGGCTGGGTCTCCACCCTCAGGGGCAGAAGGAAATGACTCCCTTGGTCTCTGGGGGAGAGGTGGTAGCGGGGTGACTCCCCCTGGGGGCTGTCCCCCCATCCCACCCCCGCCCTGGAGCTAATCAGCGGCTGTCATCTCTACGGTGAGGTCTTGGTTAAGGAGATTTAGGGCTGGGATCAATAGGAAATTTAAAAATCGATGCAGCGCGCAGGGCAAAATCGATGGCGTTTAATCGCCTTGCCGATTCCCAGTCAAAACAATTAGCCGCGCTGAGTGTTGAACACGGTGGCAACACAGCATTAACCGTCAATATTGGTGTAAGTGATGGTGGGTGGGTGGGGAATCCCCGATCGCAGATGGGGGTCCCCTGAGTCAGACATCGTCTTAGGGCTGGGGTCTTCCCCCAAGGCCGCAGCCTCCAATCGGGGCTTCCCTAACAGGGCCCACGTGTGTCTCTTGCTACCCTGTCACCTTAACCTCCCTGGCCAGCTAGTCTCCGGTTCTGTCATCGTACCTCCCAGGCTCCAAATCCTCACATTTCCCCTGGGCCCTCTCCAAGCAGACATCCTTAGGTAGAGCCCGGTAGGTGATGAACCGTCTTCTATCGCTGGGACTTTCCTCTCACAGGTGGGCACTCTGAGGAAGGGAGTTGATAGCCACTAGGTACACGAAGAGGTGGAGGGCAGGACTTGAACTCGTGTCACTGTCTGAAGCCTTCTTCCCTGGGGCTGTACCGCAAACGTGCAGATGACAGTGTTTGCAAGAAAAGTGAGTTCAGAGTTGTGTCCCCGATCCTGGGCAATTCTGCCAGCCAGTACTGACAATGCTCTGTGGTCTCCTAGGGGCATTTGTCACCCACCGACCAGAGGATGAGATACCTGAGGACAGGCTGAGGCTTCTGGGAGTTCTCTAGCATCAACTAACACAGAAGATGGACAGATCTAAGAATGATGATATCGCTGAGTCCCACCTACACCCCCACTGAGGGACAGAGAGGCCAGAGACCAGCACCCACAGACATGGTGGATGAAAGTCTCCAGCAGAGCAGTGGGGAGCAGTGGGAGCTAGCTAGCACCACCTCCGCTCCAAGAAGGGGTAGATGCTTGCACCTGAGGGCCACCGAGTCCTTTTAAAAATATTTATTTATTTATTTGCAAGGGGAAGGGAGGAAAGAAGAGAGAGAAAGAGAGAAGGCAGGCATGGTGGTGTACGTCTTTAATCCCAGCACTTGGAAGGCAGAGGTAGGAGGAACACTATCAGTTCGAGGCCAGCCGGAGAATAGAGTGAATTCCAGGTCAGCCTGGGCTAGAGCGAGACCCTACCTCAAAAACAGCAACAAATGCCAGGCTTGGTGGCTCACGCCTTTAATCCCAGCACTCGGGAGGCAGAGGTAGGAGGATCGCCATGAGTTCAAGGCCACCCTGAGACTACATAGAGAATTCCAGGTCAGCCTGGGCTAGAGTGAGACCCTACCTCGAAAAAGAAAAAAAAGAGAGAGAGAGACAGAGACAGAGAGAGAATGGGTGCTCCAGGGCCTCCAGATGCTGCAAACGAACTCCAGATACATGCGCCACTCTGTGCATCTGGCTTGATGTGGGTGCTGGGGAATCGAACCAGGTTCGTTAGGCTTTGCAGGCATCACCTTAAACACTGAGCCACCTCTCCAGCCCCTCACAACCTTTGGTATCATTGCTATGACACTGCTGAGGACATGGAGGCTCAGAGAGGTCAAGATACTTTAGCTAAGGTCACACAGCCAACAACGGGCAGCCCTGTCAGATGATCAAGAAAGTCTGATGATTACCAGCAAGAGAGTTGAATGCAAGGCGGTGGGGGGGGGGCAAGCACTTGGCACCCAGAGAGATTGCCCAGAGTGACTCCAGCAGAGGCGGGGCTCCCAGGTCTGGAGGTGACTTGGACAGCCACCTGCTCCAGGGCGCATGGCAGAGCAGGAGGGAACGTGTGGGCCAGAGAGCAGGCCCATGAGATGAGCTGGGGATTGATCTGACAAAGTCCTAATCAAATGGTCAATATCGCTGACCCGACCACTTAACCTATTGATAAGTTGGCAAAGATAAAGCAGGCAGCGAGTGGGCTCGGGGAACCAGGCGGTGAGAGGGGTGGGGGGAGCCTGAGGGGGCCGGGCTCAGAATGGAGGCTTGCCTGGGCCGGATTGGTCTTCACAAATTAATCTCCCTGCCTCCCTGATGCCTTGTATGTAGGGACTTTCTCTGCCCTAGCTCGGCCCTCGCAGGACCCCTCTCTGGGTGAGGGGAGTGACCATTCACACAGCACCCCTCAGCTTCTCTCAGTGGTACCCTCATTTCCCACACCCATGGGATACTTCCTGTCTGGACCTCAGTGTCCTCGTCTAGTAACTGGGGACAATGAAAATACAGACAGCGCCGGGCGTGGTGGTGCACGCCTTTAATCCCAGCACTCGGGAGGCAGAGGCAGGAGGATTGCCATGAGTTCAAGGCCACCCTGAGACTACAGAGTGAATTTCCAGGTCAGCCTGGGCTAGAGCGAGACCCTACCTCGAAAAACCAAAAAAAAAAAAAAAAAAGAAAAGAAAATACAGACAGCTGGGAAAACCTAGATGTCCAATGATTGGGGGATGACACTATAAACAATAGCGGTCACACAGAGGGGAACTACAGACTTGGGGGAAATAAACCCGAAATATATTCATGAATGGGGGAATTCTGCTCACAATCCATTGTTGGAGGAAAAAGGGGCAACTATACACACAGGGTACCAGATACGATCCCGTTTCTATGAACACATATACATCAGAGAAAGAATAGGGTTGGAGCAGAAATAGGAATCCTGAGTTTAAATCCCAGACATCTAGCCAGGCGTGGTGGGAGGCAGAGGTAGGAGGATCACCATGAGTTCGAGGCCACCCTGAGACAACATAGTGAATTCCAGGTCAGCAAGACCCTGCCTCAAAAAAACAAATAATAATAATAATAATAAAGAATCCCAGACAGCTGCATTCTACTGAGTTATAGGAGTGGATACACTGTGAGAAAACACTGCAGAGAGAGATGATGGGGTTGGAACCCCGGACCTCACACATGCAAGACAGGCTCTAAGGCTGAGCCATGCCCCCAGCCCCTCACTGTGGGTTCTAGACAAGTGATCTACCTCTGAGCCACGCCCCCAGCCCCTCACTGTGGGATCTAGACAAGTGATCTACCTCTGAGCCACGCCCCCAGCCCCTCACTGTGGGTTCTAGACAAGTGATCTACCTCTGAGCCACGCCCCCAGCCCCTCACTGTGGGTTCTAGACAAGTGATCTACCTCTGAGCCACGCCCCCAGCCCCTCACTGTGGGTTCTAGACAAGTGATCTACCTCTGAGCCACGCCCCAACCCCTCACTGTGGGTTCAAGACAAGTGATCTACTGCTGAGGCTTTACATGAGTTCTGTGGAATGGAACACAGGTTTTTAGGCTTTGCAGGCAAGTGCCTTAACCGCTGAGCCATCTCTCCAGCCCCTTCTTTTCTTTTTTTTTAATATTCTGATTTATTTATTTGAGAGAAAGAATGAGCACCCCAGTGTCTCTTGCCACTGCAAAATGAACTCCAGACACATGTGCCACTTTGTGTGTCTGGTTTATGTGAGGTATTGGGGAATTGAACCCCAGACCTACAGGCTTTGCAAGCAAGGGCCATTAACTGCTGAGTCGTCTCGCCAGCCCATAGTCACTTTTTCTTGTCTTTAAATCTCTGTATTTGCTATTTTACTACAAGGCATGTCTGTCATTGTAATCAGTGAAGCTAATGAATACTTCATCAGCCAGACTGTGGCCAGGAGCTGAGGGAACCCACAACAAATACCGCGGCCCTACGCCCTGACCCGGCCAGGCTTCTCTCGGGTCTTTCAATATAGGGCAGAGTTTGGAGCCTTCAGGAATATGAATGGTTTGAACTCAGCCTATCCGAGGTTTCTGCTTTTAAGAGGAACCAACCGAATTCTGTCCTTCTCCTAGTCAGGAAATTGAGGGCTTCCGCCAGAAGGAACTATGGGATCAAAAGTTGAGATCCAGGGCTGGAGAGATGGCTCAGCTGTTAAGGCACTTGCCTCCAGTGCCTAAGGCCCCGGGTTCAATTTCCCAGGACCCACATAAGCCAGACCCACAAGGTGGTGGCCCTGGTGCTCTCTCTCTCTCTCTCTCTCTCTCTGTTTGAAAATGAATAAATATTTTTTTAAAAGTTGAGATCCAAAGGGAGGGATTCTTCCAATTATTGTTTTTGTTTGTTTGTTTGTTTTCTAGGTAGGGTCTCGCTCTAGCCCAGGCTAATCTGGAATTCACCCTGTAGTCTCGGGCTGGCCTTGAACTCACAGTGATCCTCCCACCTCTGCCTTCCAAGTGCTGGGACTAAAGGCGTGTGCCACCTCTCCCCGCTCCCAAAGATATCCTGGTGACAGCTAGAATCAGAAGCTAGGGCTTCTGCCTCGTGCCATCCCACAGCCGGGAGAAAAAAATTCCAGGAACAAGTGTTCGTGGAAGCTACTGAGAGTGAGTGCGTGTGTCTGCAGAGAAAGATTATTGGGTTACAAAGTTCAGAGGCTGGAGAGATGGTTCAAGTGGTTAAGGCGCTTGCCCGCAAAGCCCAATGACCCGGGTTCCATTCCCCAGCAGCCATGTAAAACCAGATGCACAAAGTGGTGCGTGCATCTGGAGTTCGTTTGCAGCAGCTGGAGGCCCTGGTGTGGCTATTCTCTCTCTCTATCTCTCTCTCTCTCTCTCTCTTTCTCTCTCAAAGAAAATAAATATCTTTAAAAAGGAAAGTTGGGTTCATTCAGGCACGTAACATATGCCTATGATCCCAGCACACAAGAGCATGTGAAATTCAAAGCTAGCCTTGGACATACAGCACACTGGAGGCCAACCTGGGCTACATGAGGCCCAGTCTCAGAAACAAAATTAGGAACTCTTGGGGAGATGGCTTAGAAAATAAGAACACATTGCCGGGTGTGGTGGCGCACGCCTTTAATCCCAGCACTCGGGAGGCAGAGGTAGGAGGATCACCATGAGTTCAAGGCCACCCTGAGACTACAGAGTGAATTCCAGGTCACCCTGGACTAGAGGGAGACCCTACCTCGAAAAACCAAAAATAATTAAAATAATAATAAATGAACTTAGGAAACAAAAAACGAGTATATGGAAGGGTTAGACAGAAGCAAAACCAACCAAAAGAACACCAGTAAAGCCAGGCTTATTGGTGCACATCTTTAATCCCAGCACTTGGGAGGCAGAGGTAGGAGGATCACTGTGAGTTCGAGGCCAGCCTGAGACTCCATAATGAATTCCAGGTCAGCCTGGGCTAGAGCGAGACCCTGTCTTGAAAAAAAAATTAAAAACAAACACACACATGAAAACACAGATTCACTTCCCATTTGCTGTGTGACCCTGGACAAGTCATCCCACCTCTCTGAGACCAGTTTGTTCAAGCATAACATGAAGACACGCTGCTCACATTTATGGTTACAAGCTCAACAGAGGACAAAGGACAAGTGAGCAGCGGAAATGACATCACAGTCAGCCACCGTTTCCTCCTATGAGCAGGATAGAAAGATGGTTAGGGCGAGGGGCACTTTGCAAACCTTAGCACAGGAGCAAGTGACGACCTGGCTAGGTATGTTCCTTCACTCATTCATTCAGCCAATCATTCGTTCAGGAAAATACTTCCCGGGTTGAATTCCCTGTGCCAGACTCCACGGCCCAGACACAAGTTCAAGTTCCCAGCGGGTTGAGCGGGAGGAAATCCAGATGGCTGAGTCTGGTCCCTCATCTCAAAGTAGCTTCCTCAATGGCTCCTGAACTGTCCCTTGGGGCTGCTGCTGAAAAGAGCCATGGACCCCCCACAGCCTGGCTCACGTGTCACCTCAGACATGTCTGCAGACCCGGCAGATGGGTGTGTTCACCTTTGGAACCCCCGGTGCCCAGCACCGGGCCTGACACTTTAGAGACACTCAATGCTCGGTTTCTTTCCTCCATTTCTTTTTTCTTTAATGAATAAAAAAAAGTTCAAAGCACCTAGCATAATGCTTAACACCTGGCAGGTGCTCAATAAATCGCAGCTATTATTAGTGTTAGCGTCACACTTGCTACCGTGATTCATCTCCACACACACACACACACACACACACACACACACACACACACACACAAACACCTTGTCTTGCCAAGGAGGAACTGGAAGACACACAAGCAGCCATGTGAGACTCAAAGCCAGGTGCCCCTGTTTGCAATCCTAGCACTAGGGAAGCGGAGGCAGGAGGACCATAGTTCAAGGTCACCCCCAGCTACATAGCAATTTAGAGACCAGCCTAGGCTACATGAGAACCTGTCTTGGAACAAAACATAGCAGGTCTTTGGAGATAACTAAGCAGTTAAGGAGCTTACTTGCAAAGCCTGCGGGCCCAGAGGATCAATTCCCCAGTCCCCACATAAAGGCAGATGCTCAAAGTGACCCATTAGAAGCCAGGCTTGGTGGCGCATGCCTTTAATCCCAGCGCTCAGGAGGCAGAGGGAGAAGTCCAGGCCAGCCTGAGACTACAGAGTGAGTCCCAGGTCAGCCTGGGCTAGAGTGAGATCCTACCTCGAAAGACACCCCCAAAAAGTGACGCATGTGTCTGGAATTCATTTGCGGTTGTGAGAGGCCCTAGAATACCAGTTCTCTCCCCCCTCTTTCTCTTCCCCTCTCTCCCTAATAAATAAATAATTTTGGGGGAGGGTTGAGGTAGGGGCTTGCTCTAGCCCAGACAAGCTTCCTCAGCCCTGGCTGGCACCCTCCTCCGCTGTGACACGGGGCACCTGGGACAGGACACCTGGTTCATTTGACAAACTCCAGCTCAGCACTTGCTGCGGGCATTGCTGCAGGTATGGCACCAGCGAGTTCCCGTCTGTGTGGCATTGAACTTCCAGGAGAAGGGCTTCAGGAGACATTAAAAGACACTTAAGGACAAGAAGGAAAATAAAGCTAGGGTTGGGGCAGGGGATGGTTACCGGATGATGCCATTACAGCCCAAATGTCAGGGACGGTAGATGTTGAACCATTGCCCAAGTGAATGGGGGAGGTAAGAGCTTTCCTGGCAAAATTCTCAGGTGCAAAGGGGTGGGAGCTAGGTTAACAACGGCATCTTGGGGAGATGGCTCAGTGCTTAAAGGCGCTTGCTACCAAAGCCTGCCATCCTGGGTTCGATTCCCCAGTGCTCACGTAAAACCACATGCACAAAGTGGAACATGTGGGCTGGAGAGATGGCTTAGCAGTTAAGGCGTTTGCCTGCAAAGCAGAAGGACCTGAGTTCAATTCCCCAGCACCCAGGTATAGCCAGATGCACAAGGTGGGGCATGCGTCTGAAGTTCGTTTGCAGTGGCTGGAGGCCCTGGAGCGCCCATTCTCTCTCTCTCTCTCTCTCTCTCTCTCTCTCTCTCTCTCTCTCTCTCTCTCTCTCTCTCTTTCTCTCTCAAATAAATAAATAAGTAAATAAATAATAAGTAAACACAAGCCGGACATGGTGGTGCACGTCTTTAATCTCAGCACTCGGGAGGCAGAGGTAGGAGGATCACCATGAGTTCAAGGCCAGCCTGAGACTACATAGTGAATTCCAGGTCAGCCTGGACTAGAGCGAGACCCTACCTCGAAAAACCAAAAAAATAAGTCAACACAAAGTGGCCCATGTGTCTGGAATTTGTTTGCAGTGGCAGGAGACCCTGGCGTGCCCATGTTCTCTCTCTCTCTCTCTCTCTCTCTCTCTCTCTCTCTCTCTCTCTCTCTCTCTCTCTCTCTCTCTCTCTCCTTGCAAATAAGCACATAGTATTTTTTAAAATTAGCTATTCATGCTGGCACATGCCTTTAATCCCAGCACTCGGGAGGCAGAGGTAGGCGGATAGCCATGAGTTCAAGGCCAGCCCGAGACTACACAGTGAGTTCCAGGTCAGCCTGGGCAAGAGTGAGACCCTACCTCAAAAAAAAAAAAAAACCTTAAAGAACAATGAGTTCCTTGCATTTCTGGTGCCAGGATGGCAGGAGGCAGCTGCCTAGGCAGAACTTCCAAGCCAAGGAAGAGGTCCTACTTTTCTTGGGGTGAGGGGAGCTGAAACAGGGTCTCCAATAGCCCAGGTTGGCCTTGAACTCCTGATTCTCCTCTCCTCCTGCCTCCACCTCCCCAGCATTGACTTTTCTCTTTACATGTGTGTGCATGTGTGATGTGTGTGCGTGAGTGTCTATGTGCTTGGATGCCTGTGAGCATGCGTGTGTGGGGGTTGGGTGGGTGGGTGTGTACGGGCCAGAGATCGATGTTGGGACCCTCTTCAATTTCTCTTTACCTCATTTCTCAGACAGGGTGTCTCATTGAACCCCCTCTGGCTAGATTAGCTGGCCAGCAAGCTCCAGGGATCCTCTTGTCTCTGCCCCTCAGTGCTGGGATCACAGGCACACACTGGCATGCCTGGCTTTCATGGGGGTGGTCGGTCTTGAACTCACGTCGCCATGCTTACACAGCAATCGCTTTACTGGCTAAACCATTTCCCCAGCCCAAGTGCTGTGTGAGGCGATTCCTCTTGCCCTCAAAACCAGGGTCCTGGGCTAGAGAGATTGCTCAGTGGTTAAGGCGCTTGCCTACAAAACCTAAGGACCCAGGTTCATTTCCCAGTACCCACTTAAAGCCAGATGCACAAGGTGGCACATGTATCTGAAATTCATTTGCAGTGACTAGAGGCCCTGGTGTGCCTATATTCTCTCTTCCTCTCTCTCTCTCTCTCTCTCTCTCTCTCTCTTTCTCATAAATAATAAATAAAATTTAAAAAAACAAGGGCCATATCTCTTCTCCATATACTCTTTGGGATGTCTGATCCATACATTTCCGAGAATAAGCCCAAAAATTGTTGATAAGCCTTCAGGATATCTGGTGTGGTTTTCTTTTTCTTTTTCTTTTTTTTTTCCCTTTGGTGTTTCGAGGTAGGGTCTCGCTTTAGCCCAGGCTGACCTGGAATTCACTCTGTAGTCTCAGGGTGGCCTAGAACTCACGGTGATCGTCCTACCTCTGCCTCCCGAGTGCTGGGATTAAAGGCGTGCGCCATCACACGCAGCCCTGGTGTGGTTTTCTTGGGGTCTACTACCACATCCCACACCAAGAACCCCTCTGAAACAGGGAAGGGGGTCTGGCTTATCTGTACACCCAACTCAGACCTGGCCACCAGAGGCCTTAGGAATCTAAAATGTTGGTGGTCACTAAAGACAATTCTAACCTGGCCCGAGCCTCCATTCAGGGACAAGCTGACTCTCTTGTTTAAATATTTTATTTATTTATTTGCACAGAGGAAACTTCAAATACATGCACCACTGTGCATCCTGCTTGAATTGAACCCCGGACCTTCAGGCTTTGCATGCAAGGCCTTTAACCACTGAGCCATCTCTCCACTCTGTAAATTGCCTCTTGTTTGGCTATTTCCAGAGACCAAGAGACTGAGGCCAGAACAAGAAAAGGTAGTCTACTCCATCCACCTGCCAGACCGTATGCAGGGTCCCCACATGGACAAGGAGGATGGGAGACCTTGGGACAGGTAAGCCTCTGACCAGATCTTCCTTCAGGGTCTCCCCTTCCCATCTCTCCTCCACCCCAGGTTCCGAGGTATCCCTGCCTGCTCAGTCCTCTGCTCACGCAGTCTGTCTGGTCCCTCCATAGGTCACTTCTGTAGGTATACAACTCATGTGGGATCAATCTGAGCCTCATGTCCCTTCCTGCCCCTAACCTCCTGGAACATTCTACATTGGTTCACCTTCCATGCCTGCACCTGTTCACCTTGGTGAGCTTCCCGCACTGTCCCTTCGTACACCTGATGCTCTTTGTCACATCCCAGGACAACCAGAGGAAGCTCATGGCCCATCTAGGGACATGCCCAGAGAAGTTTCCAGAAAGGGAAGCACATATAATATAACTTCTGAGAGGTTTTTGTTTTTGTTTGTTTGTTTGTTTTGGCTTTTCGAGGTAGGATCTCTTTCTAGCCCAGGCTGACCTGGAAGTCACTATGTAGTCTCAGAGTGGACTCGAACTCATGTCGATCCTCCTACCTCTGCCTCCCAAGTGCTGGGATTAAAGGCGTGCGCCACTACGCTGGGCAACTTCTGAGGTTTTTATGCCCACGTGGCCTTGATGAGTTTCAGGAGACGTGAATATATTCACATGTAAATTTTACTTCTTTAATTTACTTCCAAGGAAAGAGAGAAAGAGGGGGAGAGAATAGGCACACCGGGTCCTCTAACTGCTGTAAATGAACTCCAGATGCGTGTACCACTTTGTGCATCTGGCTTTACATGGACACTGGGGAATCGAACCCTGGGTCATTAGGCTTTGCACACAAGTGCCTTAACAGCTGAGCCATCTCTCCAGCCCTGTACATTTAATTTCCATTTATTTGCACATATGTATGTGCCCATGTGCGTGTGCATCTGTGTGTCCGCATGTGTGCGTATGGGCATGCTGGGTCCCTCTTGCCGCTGCAACGAAACACCAGACACTTTTGACATTTTTTTACATCCTTACATAGGTGGCTTGGGAATGAAACCCAGGTTGACAGGGTTAGCAAGCAAGCACCTTTTAACTGCTGGGCCATCTTCCCAGCACCCACCCACATTGATAATTAGAACCCATGTGTCTAACTTCCAAGTCCCTCCATCCAAGGACTTTATACCTGATCAATCTTAAACAGGCCCTCACGAAAACACTCACAGCCCCTGTTCCTCTTCGACCTAGGCGTCCTCACTGTTTTGTGGGTTTTTTCTTTCTTTTTTTTTTCTTTTGGTTTTTCAAGGTAGGGTCTTGCTCCAGCCCAGGCTGACCTGGAATTCACTCTGTAGTCTCAGGCTGGCTTCAAACTCACAGCGATCCTCCTACCTCTGCCTCCCCAGTGCTGGGATTAAAGGTGTGCACCACCATGCCTGACTATAATTTTTTTTTACTTGAGTTTCAACTCATTTTCATTTTGCTTTGAGGGGATGAGGCTAGGCTTGGCAATGTTTTTATGCTGTAACTCAGAGTGTGTCCCTTTTGGCCACTAATATGTCTTCCCTGTGGTATCTAAACTGGCCAGCGGGCACTCACGGGTATGTATGTGTGCTCACCTGCCACCATGGTTTAGTGTTTGTATTTGTCTGTTTTCTCTTTTAAAAAATCCCCATATGACGGGGGCTGAAGAGATGGCTTAGCGGTTAAGGCATTTGCCTGCAAAGCAGAAGGACCAGAGTTCAATTCCCCAGTACCCATATAAAGCCAGATGCACAAGATGGCGCATGTGTCTGGAGTTCCTTTGCAGTGGCTAGAGGCATGGCAGCCCATTCTCTCTGTGTGCCTCTCTCTCTCTCTCTCTCTCTCTCTCTAATAAATAATTTAAAAAATTTTTTTAAATCCCCACATGAGGCACACCCTCGGGTTTTGGTGGGATGTCCTGGCCTCTGTGTGCACAGACATCTGGGTTTTCCACTCCTGTGTATAAGGGCTTGCTCTCATTTCCTCTCTTTTTTTTTTAATATTTTATTTATTCATTTTCAAGCAGAGAGAGAGAGAGAGAGAGAGAGAGAGAGAGAGAGA
>PVHP010048316.1:0-12579 GCA_004024765.1 Zapus hudsonius | reverse complement strand
TCATTGTCATGTTTTGATCCAGGTGTCCCCCACAAACAAATGATCAATCCTCAGCTGATGGCAGTTTGGGTTTTACAACCTTGATAAAGCTGTGTTGTTGGGGGTGGGCTTATGGGGGTTATAAGCAAGCTTCCCCTTGCCAGTGTTTGGCACACTTTCCTGCCGCTGTTTCCAGTGCTGTGGCAGAATTGATGTCCACTCCTCTGCTCATGTCATCACTTCCCTGCCAGGATGGAGTCTCCCCTCCATAAGCCCAATAAGCTCCATAAGTCCATAAGCCAAATAAACCCATTCCTCCACAAGCCGCTTTTGTTTGGGTTCTTTCTGCGCAGCAACTAGAAAGCTGACTGCAACAGTTTTGGTACCAGAATGTGGGGTCATCTGTTGCTGCTAGAACCCTGATCTTGTGGCTTTGGTCTTCTGGAAGTGATCTACAGGAGGAATGTGGAAGGATTTGAAATCTCAGCCTGAGAGACGCCTCGCTGTGCTGTGAGTAGAGCATGATGGACCATTCTGGTCAGAGTTACAAGACCTGAATGTAGTGAGAACTATGGACTGTGAGGTTTAGCTTATGAGGGTGAGAATGAACTTTGTCAGGACTGTGCCAGAAGCAGTTTTTGTGAGAGGTTTGCTGCGTTCTGCCTTCTTGTATCCTGGGAAGCTGTGCAGGGTTGCTTGACGTAAAGATGGACTGGTGTGAGCAGATGGAGATGGCACAGAAAGAAAGATCTTTGGGTCGAAACTGCTGCCCGTTCACCTGCAATTGTTTGAGAGATTACAACCATTGAGATTCAGCCAGCTGGTCTGCATTGGAACAACAGGAAGAATGCAGACTCTTTGAAGTAAGGGGCCTGAATGCTTTGATCCCCCCTGGATTAACAAGTTGGTAGCTCACCTGGTTCTGTGGAATGGAGATTGGTTAGAAAGAGAGGGTCATTGGATTTGCAACACAGTTTTGTTTTTGAAAAATGGCCATTGGTATGTGAAGCAGGTGTGTAAGGTTGTCTGCATGGAGCCCGATGGAGCCATGAGGATGAACTGTGGGTTGCAATGGAGACCCAAAGAATTCCAGGACCATGGGTGGGTGCCAAGGTGAGCTGCCAGCACCGGATGAAGTTTTCCCGTACTGTGAGTAGCCGAGCTGGAGGGCGGAGTTGAATCTCCAAGAGACTTGTGTTATTGGTTAGAATCATTGAACTTGGAGTTAGAGATTGATGGTGGCCTGTTTGTTTTAAATCTTGTATTGGTCAATCTGTTTTTGCTGTGCCTCATGTTTTGCAGTGTGAATGTTCTGTGCCATTATGGGTTTATTTTTGGTATTATGGCTCAGTTGAAAGCTGTGGGGACTTAAGAGTTGAGCTGAACATATTGTATTTACATCATGTATGATTATTAGTTTTTGGGGGCCAGGGGCAGACTGTCATGGTTTGATCCAGGTGTCCCCCACAAACAAATGAATCTGTTCTGATAGATCAATCCTCAGCTGATGGCAGTTTGGGTTTTACAACCTCAATGAAGCTGTGTTGTTAGGGGTGGGCTTATGGAGTTATAAGCCAGCTTCCCCTTGCCAGTGTTTGACACACCTTCCTGCCGCTGTTTCCAGTGCTGTGGCAGAGGTGATGTCCACCCCTCTGCTCATGCCATCATCTTCCCTTCCAGGATGGAGTCTCCCCTCGAGTCCATAAGCCTAATAAACCCATTCCTCCACAAGCCACTTTTGCTTGGGTTCTTTCTGCACGGCAACTAGAAAGCTGACCACAACAATCATTTTCCAAATGGGTATTTAAATATTCTAGTCCATTCATTGACAAGATTTTCCTTTCTCTTCAGCTCTATTGTGTCACCTTTGACTTACCAGGTTCTATATACCTGTTCTAATCATTTATAAATTTTTCCACTCTTAAGCTAATATCAAAAAGTTTTATAATAAGTCTTGATAAGGATATAGCGAGTCTTCTTTCATATTAATCTCATTTATAGACACATATTTCCTTAAATAACAGACATTTATATATTAAATTCAATGATGTGGGAGGGTCAAGATCAAAATGTCTATAGATTCAAGCAGAGTGTGTCAGCTCGTGCCTTTAAAGCCAGCACCTGGGAGGCTAAGGTAGGAGGATTGTCCTGAGTTCAAGGCCAGCCTGAGCTACAGACTCCCTTAGATGAGCACACCTGTGAACTGTACCAGTTCCATTGCAAGAACTGATACATGCCAGGCTGTGGGCAATGTGACCATGACAATTGACTGCGGGGACAATTCCAACAAGGAGAGCTTCAGTATGTCCTAATTCTTACCTTGCCTGGCTCAGCCCATGACTTTCCCCAGGCCCTTAGCACCTCTATTCACAGTGCCTCTTCTAGCACTATACTGGGCTAGAGCAGGAGCTGCCTCTCAGGACAGGAGGTCAGGAACCCCACCCCACTCCATATTCTGTACATGAGTTTATGCCATTTCACTTCATCTCATGTTTCTCTCCATTTTTCACTGTCTTACGTGGGTCACAGAGGTTGGTATCTGTGATGTGCCCTGCTTCCACCTCCTGCCTCTGCCCCAGAGCCTATCTGTCCTCATGCCATGCCTCTGCCCATCATCCATAACTGACCTTTCCCCAGACCTGATGCTCACCTCAGTAATTTTGCCCCTCCCCATAGTTCCTGACAGTCTTTCCTGTGAACAGGACCAGGGACTTGTGCTGTCTAATGTGTATGCTCAAAGTGGTACAAGTGTGAGCACTTCCTTTGCCCAGCTGGTCCCATGAGATCAGCCAATCAGCTGCCCAAAGGATTGTTGAGTATTGTGGTTGCTATACCAATCATGGCCTTTAAGGACACAGGATGGGCTTTGGGCTCAGGATGATCACTTGCAAAGTCAGGAGATGCCTTGAGGGCAGAGTCCCTGTGCCTACTCAGCTGGGACCTCTCTCCACTAGCCTCCTTAGCCTCTTGGCCCTGCTCTTAGAGGAAGTTCAGCTCTGCAGTGGACACTTCATTGCTGGGGTGCGGGAAGTGTGGTGGAGATTATGACTGTGCTGATGGCTCACATGAGGTGGGCAGAGAGACCATAAGTAGGAAAGTTGCCTCCTAAGAAATAAAAACGAGGCCCCAGGTTACCTTGAGCTGACCTGGCTGCTGGCTCCCATGGCCTCAGAAAGACTGCACCCCACCCCCCACTGTGTTATGGACCAGTTACCTTGCAAGGGTGTCCACTGCATCCCTCTCTGCTGGCGCTGTGATGCCGATGCACACTGCATGGATGGCACAGGAAGCCTGTGGCACTGTGCTAAGCCTTTTCAGCCTGGATCTCTCTGACTCCCACCATCCTTTCACCCATCACAATGCTCAGTTAGTCACTCAGTTCTTTATTTCCTGTGTTCATTGTTCCTACAACAAAGCTCTACTGAACTTGAAGCATGAGCATTGTTTGGGGGTTTGGGATATAGCAGAAGGCATTGCTTAGGCTGCATAGGTTTCTGTGAGCCCACCAGCACTTCATGAGGAGGTCTAGCTGGGCTGAGATCTACCAGAGGCCTGCAGGCTATGTCCACTCAGGCCCCATCCAGGTTCTACCCAGGACCCCTCAGGAAGGCAGCCTTCCTGGCTCTACCCTAGTAGGCTGAGCATGGGTCCTAAAACCCAAGTCTTTTAACCCCCACCACTCTGTGCCTGCCACAGACTACACTAGGCTGGTGTGCCTGCCCCATCCTCCCAAGAACGACCTGAACACCTGTGGACACAGCCCCCATGTGTCCTCTCCTCTCCTAAACACTAGAGGAGGCACTTTTACCCTCTACCCAATGGGCAGATAATTAGGAGACCTGAGTGAACCCTGGGCCTTGGGTCCTACCTGTGGAGGAAGCAGTGAGGCAAGATTTTTTAGCTCACATAGTTTGCCCTCTACTTGCCCTGGCTCCCAGTGAGGACCTGCACCTTGGATGAATTCCATGCAACAACATCTTATCTAAGCACTAGCCTGGAAGTGTGATCCTGCAGATAACTGGGGACAGCTCAGATGAGAATCCAGAGAAATGTTGTGAGATTTAGCATGGGACAGTGCAGGGTTGACACTTTAAGGCAGAAATAGAGTTCCAGGTTGGGACGTGACTCTGAAGCTCCCTGGCATCCAGCTTCCCTCATACCCCAAGACTAAATATGACACTTTCTACTGATCTGTATAGCCTGGTACACGTGCCCTCCCAGCTGATCCTTCTGCTGCAAGAACAACAGTCTGTGGATCACGTGCCAGTGTGATGGCACAAACAACTGTGGGGATGTAACTGAAAAGGACTGTGGTGAGCAGAGGTGCAGTGATGGGGAAGCCTGGGAGAGCTGCATCTGGGGAGTGGATTCACCGTTGCTGCAAGGCTGAGTCTAGGCGTTCAAACCTGGGGAGAAAGAAATTCCTGGGGAAGGCACTAGAGGTTTCCTGGGGCACTGGTGTCATAGGAAGAGGCTTGGAGTTTCTGTGTTAAGGTCTCTCTCTCTCTCTCTCTCTCTCTCTCTCTCTCTCTCTCTCTCTCTCTCTCTCTCCCTCCCTCCCTCCCTCTCTTTCTCTGTCTCTGTCTCTGTCTCTCTCTCTCTCTACAGCAAGCTTGATGAGCACTTAGGCTTGGACCTACCAGTATCTGTGTTTACTCTAGAAGGAAGAGCCATATGGAGTCTGAAGCCCCCATCCTTCCCAGATGCATCCACAGGCCAGATCTCCCACTGCAAAGACAAAAAAAAAAAAAAAAAAGTCTTGGAAGAAATGTCACTGTGCTACAACATGTTCAGTGATTATGGGGACAGCTCTGATGGGGAGGACTGCAGCTTAAGTAGGACCAGGACCGGCTTCTTGGGGTCTTCTTACTGAGACCTGTTCTTTTCTTCTGTTCCTGAGATCCTCCAGTCTGTGTTTGGTGTGGTCTGAGTTCCCCCACGCCCATGAGTCTCAGTTCTCCGACCCACTTGGCTGTCTGGCCGTCTGACAGGGTGGGGAAGGGAGATCTAACCCTGTCTTTTAATGTCTCTTTAATTCTGCTCTCTGCTCTGTCTGATGGTCTCTAATTTATCATGGGTGAATTCCCACTCTGGATCAGCCATGTGGGCTCTCCTTTTTCCCCCATGAGAAAGCATGCCAAGTGTGTTCCCCTCTTTAATCTCAACCTCCCCGCTCCATCTGTTTCATGGTCCCTGAATTTTTTAACGTATGGCCTGCCACTGGGGTCTGCCTCTGGGTGCTCCATATGTTTGCAGCCCCTTTGGAACCTCACTTTCTAAACCCCAGCTGATTTGATTTTCCACGTATTTGCAGCCTCTTCTGAACTTCATTTGGTAAGCCTTCATTTTGTAAGTTTTTCCAGCTCTCACAGGTTCCTGGCTTCATTCTAACTTTACTCTCTAAAGCTTCAATTTCTTATTAACTTCCACTTTTTTTAAAAAATATTTTTTATTTATTCATTTTCAAGCAGAGATACAGATATGTATATATATATATATATATATATATATATATATATATATATGTAGAGAGAGAGAGAGAGAGAGAGAGAGAGAGAGAGAGCAGGCACCAGGGCCACCATCTTGTGGGTCTGGCTTATGTGGGTCCTGGGGAATTGAACTCAGGGCCTTAGGCACTGGAGGCAAGTGCCTTAACCTCTGAGCCATCTCTCCAGCCCTAACTTCCACTTTTCTAAAATATGTTTTCCACATGAAAATATTCTAGTCTTCCTTCCATCCCAATTCCCTTTAAATAAACTCCACAAATTGTAATTTCTCCTCAAATAAACTCAATAATTTGTAATTTGTCCTTCTTGATCCCATCTTTATTAATTATTCTTCATTAAAGATTAGAAAAAAAGTAGGACCAGGACCAAGGGCAGAAGACTGGAATTCCAGGGAGGGGTGCTCAAGAGAAGAAATGCACCGTCTGTCCTCCATAGACCTCACACTGACCAACTCTGCCACTAATGCCAGCCTCTGTGGAGATGAAGCATACTGTGTGCTCACTGAGAAAGCTGCCCACTCTACCTGCCACTCAGGCTCCCACACTGACAGGCCAGACTTAATGGCATAGTAGGAAGGCTGGATGGAGGATGGGACAGAGAGCCAAATGTTTAGACTCCCCACAACCCTCCTGTGTGCCCCTCAGACATGAACGAGTGCCTGTGCTTTGACACCTGCTCATAGCTCTGCAACAACTCCAAGGGTGAAGACCTTTGCTGCTGTGCCCGAAACTTCATGAAGACACACAACACATGCAAGACTGAAGGTGGGAAGGACAGGAAGAGAAGGCGGGGCCAGGCTCACCTGGATAGAAAGTGGGGCTGGTCTGGACTGGAACAACCCCCTCCACACTCTTGCCCAGGCATGTCCCCTCAGATCCAAGGTGCAGGATCCTGAGCAGAACATGGCACAAGGAAAGGGTGCAGGTCTACGGCTGGCTCTCTGAATAGATCCTGTGAGGATAGCTCTCCCACATGGCATACAGGCCTCTCCCTGGCCACTCAGGATGTGGACACAAGTCTGACTCGTTGTCAGGTGTGAGCACTTGCCTATTCTCCCCATGCTTTGAAACTCACCTGCACCTTCCATGTGCAACTGTAAGCATTCACATACATCCTAAAGAGCTCTCATGCTGTGCAGCCCACACCGATCTGGGCCATATTCATACACCCCCATATCCCTGTGTCTTCCCAGCCTTTCTCTGGCAATTAAGCAGTAGACTGAGGTGATGCTATGCAGAGACCACAAGAGGGCAGCCTTAGGACTGGAGGAACAGGAATGGATTTCATGCTTGATCAGTTTAGAGAAGAGGATGTTCAGGGAAGAGGCTGGAATCCTACAGGCCTGACATGGTGTAGGGGAAGGATGGGGGAAATAAACACCAGAAGCCCTTGATTCAGGCTAGAGCACATATCTAATTAGGACACAGGGTGATAGTTCCTGGGCTAGGGGGCACCCTTCTCCAGCACCTAACCCTGGTGTCCTGCCACTGCTTTCACCCCAGCTGACAGGAAGCCTCTTATACCTGGAGGCTCTGAGGACCAGGTTCCGTGCTGATGATGACAATAAAATCCACAGCCAGTTCCTGGGGCACCTCCACTTTGCTTACAAGCATGCTTTTCAGGGTAACGTGAGTATCTGCATTGATGCCATGGATGTCGATGTGTGCCAAGGCTGGCTGTGTCTACTGGATCAACTACCACACAGGCAGGATCTCCTATTAAAGTCTGCCACATGCTGTACCTCCTCCTACTTCCAACTGCCACCAATTACAGATTGACAGGGGTGTCACCCATCTCTGTGTAAGTGCCCAGTCTCACACAGCGCCCCCTGGAACAGTTCAGAGCAACTTGGAAAGGACAGTGGAGTGGACAAGGCATGAGGCCAGAAAGCAGAAGCAGTGAGGATCACCTTCTGAGGCACCAGACAAGAGCAAAGGAATTGCTAGTTGACTCTGTCACATGGCACCTCTGGGGCACCAGGTCAGACTGGCTCTCAGCATCAGAGGCCACTTGGCTTCCTCTCATACTGCACCCCATGTCAATCTTGGGGCAAAGTAGGTTAACCTCTCCTTACTTTATATCAATAACATGAGACAAGGCCAGTTGTGATGGTGCATGTCTTTAGTTGCAGCACTTGGGAGCCAGAGGGAGGAGGATCATCATGAATTCAAGGCCAGCCTGGGGCTACAGAGTGAATTCCAGGTCAGCCTGCCCTAGAGTAAGACCCTACCTCAAACAAACACACACACACAAAAAAAAAAAATGGAATGGAGATTTGGCTCAGCAGTTAAGGCACTTACCTGTAAAGCCTAATGACCCAGGCTTAATTCTCCAGTACCCATTTGAAGGCAGATGCACAAAGCGATGTGTGCATCTGGAGTTCATGCAGTGGCCTCTCTCTCTCTCTCTCTCTATCTGTTTGAAAATAAATATGCTTAGCATGTGTGAGTCACTGACTTTGACCACCAACAATAATGAAAATATTATTTTAATCTACTAGGATATTTAAATTTATGCTGGTGCTGTGGATTTAACCTAGAGCCTCACACATGTTAGGCTTGTGCTCTATCACTGAACTACATCCCCAGCTTCATAGGCTTCTTGTAAAGTGAAGATTAGTTGGCAAAGAAAAGTAAAAGTGCCAAGTGTGGTCAGCATGCCTTTAATCCTAGCTACTCAAGAGGAAGGGGAAAGAGGATGGAAAGTTTAAGGTCCGCCAGGTCAGCCTGGGCTATGTTGTAAGGCCCAGATCATCCTGGGCTACGAGAGGCTGGCAGGCCTAGGGGGCAAGGATAATGGGCAGGAAGGTGATGAAGGATAGTACTCCCTAAATCTTTGACCATCATTCAGATTTCAGGGCTGAAGAGGCCCAGGGGCTTTAGCATCAACTGGGTGACTGGGAACATATACTGGACAAACTGGCAGAGATGTGATTGAGGTGGTGCAAAAGGGTGAGAACTGCAACCCCACACCATTGTGATGGACTCACTGACGGGGTGGGCAAGGGTCCTAGGGGGGGAGGCATCTGGGCTGGTGGTGGGAAGTGCCCAGGACAAAAGCTAAGCTCAACAGCCATGAACACAGCATAACCCTAGACTAGCCTGAGAGCAGTTTCTTTAAGCCATCCAGCTTTCAGGCAGCCCTTCTTGAGACTTTGCTGGGTCCCTGACCTCTACTCAGCTGTTCATTATGGCAGCCAAGTCCTGGTTTTCTCCTCTGTTCCAGGGACAGCTCTGTGCATTTAGACATTACTGGCTCAGCGCGTTGTAGTTTCACAGCAGAAAGTTGTTGGCCTGGTCAGAAGCTATCTTCCACAGGCCTGTATGGAAGAAGACAGAACATTCTCTTTCTGAGACCCTGGACCAGGCCAGGTGAGTTCTATCCCACCTTGGTGTTGGTCGGCTTTTTTTTTTTTTTAACCTTAATTGCAACCACTCTCACACCTTCTGTCTCCCCAGCACAATGCAGTGGTCTCACTGGAGAAACCACCCCAAGATTGAGATGGAAGCTATGGATGGGACCCTTTGGGAAACACTTATGCAGGACAACATTCAGTGGCCCACAGGTTCATGGGGCAGGAGTGAGGTGTGGGAGAGGGGCGCTTTGAGCACAGCTGCTGTGGTAGTCAGTCACCCCAAAATAAGGAAGGGGAGGGGTTCCAGTGGGTAAGACCAAGGGATGTGGGAGCTTTCCCAGGTGGGTGAGTGGGAGTGGTCACATAGTAAGCAGAGTGATACTAGTCAGTTCTATTCTCTGCACCCAGCCTGGGGTGGCAGAGTCTGCGTCCTCACAGCATTGTCTCCCCTCAGGCCTGGCTGTGGATTATCA
Organism: Zapus hudsonius; assembly: GCA_004024765.1. Classification (NCBI taxonomy): domain Eukaryota; kingdom Metazoa; phylum Chordata; class Mammalia; order Rodentia; family Dipodidae; genus Zapus; species Zapus hudsonius. The sequence continues at coordinate 3,265 of PVHP010048316.1, read as the reverse complement.
CAATGAATGGCTGTATTGGGTGGAGGCCAAGCTTTCTGTCAGCCTGTTCCTCAGCTGCCCTTCAAGCCTAAGTCCACCTGTCCATTTTTAAACTCCACCAGTGAGTATCAAGTTGTGTGGAGGCAGCAGGGGTGACAGGACTTGGCAAACATGAGGAGAAAGAACCAAAGTCAGCAATGATCCCAGTGGTCTTAAATGAGGGAACCTGGTGCCAGTAGTTTGGTTTGGATGAGTTGAGTTTGAGGCTCTCTAGAAGCCTGGGGGTAGGAGTCCTGGAGAGTGGAACCAGGGCCCAGGTATCCTTCTTATTCCTCCTTCTTCCTCCAGGCCTAAGTCACCCCTTCAACATTGATGTGTTTGAGTATTATATCTATGGCATAACGTACATTAATAACCATGTCTTCAAGCTCCATAAGTTTGGACACATCCCCTTGATCCACTTGACAGGGGGCCTGAGACATGCCTCCGATTTGATCCTGTTCCATCAGCATAGCCTGAAGGTAGAAAAGAGGGTGACCCTGAGGTGTGGATGGCCCAGGTACACTGAATCTCCAAGTTAGGCCCTTGTTCTACATGAGGAGGGGAGCATTTGGGGCCCAGAGAGCTCAGGAGTGGCCCTGTTCAGCATCTCTCTCCCCCACACAGCTGCATTGACCAACGCTTTGACCACAGGAAGTGTGAGTGGCTCTGCCGGCTGAGCCACATTGGACCTGTCTGCAACTGCCCTAATGGGAAGTGTCGGGCACTGCTTGTTGGCACTGCTAAATGAGGGCACAGAGAACAAAGGGTTAATGATGTTTGATCAGGTTTGAAACCCCGGTAATCTGGTAGGCATTTCCCAGTTCCATCATCAACCCTGAATCCCAACCCCCATGAGCAAGCCACAGGAAACCAGCGTTCCCACCTCAGCTTGACTGGCAATGGGTGTCAGACCCAAGTAACAAATTTCCCTGTTCCCATCCCCATGGACAGTGGCTAGAATCATGTATTTCCTGCTAGTCAGGCCCCCCGATTATACAAATTAGGTATTCACAGGTTGTCTGCACTCACATATCCCCTGGTGGACTACCAACTCACCACCCTGCCTGACCAATCCCCTTACTCTCCCCTGCTCCTCATCTTCCTGACTTCTTTTTCTCTATAAAGCTCTCCCCATTGAATAAGGACCATGTGGATACACTATTCACATCTGCTCGTATCTGTGTCTTGTACCTCGCTGGACACACCCTGTGTCCACCCCCAGCTTTGTGGAACCGCTCTGAGACAGCAAAGCAGCGGCCATCCTGCAGCTGAAGCTTCCCATCGATTTCCCTCTGCGGTGGCTGATGGCACCCCCTGGAGGCGAAACGACAGTTTAATATGTTAAAAGGGGACAAAGATCCCTCCTCCCCTCGCTTTTTTTTTCTCCCCTCACTTTTTAAATACAGAGGCCAAACAAGCACTAGACGAAATAAACAGTAAACTTCAAAATATGTCCCTAGCCAGATATGAGCCCAAAAAGCCAGTTCTACTTCTCATATTTAACCCCTCCTCAACTGTAGTGGGAGCTCTATATCAACCTCAGGGGGTCCTTGAATGGCTCCACACATCCATTGGAGGTAACCTGACATTATAATATTGCCTTTCTCCCTCCCTGATGTACAGTGGATACTAAAAAAATCATTCCAGGTTTGCTATCAGCCTATTAGGTTTCCCTGGTCAAATAGATAACCACTACCCAAATGAAAAATGGATGTCTGCTGTACCTCTTCTAAACTGGCTGCCACCTTGCCTTTTCTCTAAAAATCCAATTCCAGATGCTCCAACCATCTTCACAGATGGAGGCAAACAGGGGGCAGCTGCAATTATATATAATGACAGGGACCAACCCCCCGAAATTTACTTTCAAAAACTCCCTGACAAATCCCCTCAATATAAGGAACTATATGCTATTTATATGGCCCTTCAGGAAAAAGATGGCCTTTTTTTTTTTTTAAGATGGCCCTTTTATTTTATTTTTTTTTATTTTTATTTTTTCGAGGTAGAGTCTCGCTCTAGTCCAGGCTGACCTGGAATTCACTATGTAGTTTCAGGCTGGCCTCGAACTCACGGTGATCCTCCTACCTCTGCCTCTGCCTACCTCTGCTGGGATTAAAGGCGTGCGCCACCACGCCCTTTTAACCTTTTCTCAGATAGCATTTATGCTGTCAATTTGCTCGCCTGGATTACTCGCTCATTTGTCCACTTAGATGAAAATCCACTCTCCCCTCTTATAATTCAAATTACTGATAATGGGCTGGAGAGATGGCTCAGCGGTTAAGGCACTTGCCTCCAGTGCCTAAGGCCTGGGTTCAATTCCCCAGTACCCACAAGGTGGTGGCCCTGGTGCTCGCTCGCTCTCTCTCTCTCTCTCTCTCTCTCTCTCTGTTAGAAAATGAATAAATAAAATATTTTTTAAATAAATAAATAAAATAAAATTACTCATAATATTCAAAAAAGGCTCCCTTATACATATATCAGATCCCATAGTCCTCTGCCAGGACCCTTAACTGAAGGTAATGCCCTCACTGATTCATTCAGTGGCTTCACAGGGAGAAATACAACCTCCCATGGCCACAGCTCTGATGACAACCCTAGAAAAAGCAAAAGATTTTCATACTAAAATCCATGTTAATCTCAAAGGCTTACAATCACTATTCCCTTCCATCCCTAAGCAGCAGCTTCAGAGAATAATAAAAATATGCAACTCTTGTGCTTCTCTAATTAAGACACCTGTAATCCAAGCAATGGATACAAACCCTCATGGACTTAAAGCCAATGCCCTTTGGCAAATAGATGTTACTCATATTCCTGAATTTGGTCGACAGAAATGTTTTTGTGACTGTGGACACTTACTCTCACTTTATATGGGCAACTGTTCAGACAGGAGAGAACACACACAAAAAAACTTATTAACCATATGCTTTCCACTTTTTTTTTTTTCCAGGTAGGGTCTCGCTCTAGCCCAGGCTGACCTGGAATTCACTATGTAGTCTCAGAGTGGCCTTGAACTCATGGCGATCCTCCTACCTCTGCCTCCGGAGAGCTGGGATTAAAGGCGTGCGCCACCACACCTGGCTATGCTTTCCACTTTTGCAATAATGGGAATCCCTCAACAAATAAAGACAGACAATGGGCCTGCATTTGTCAGTGCTAGATTTAAAGCCTTCTGCTTACAGTGGAAAATCACTCACCTTAAAGGAATTCCCTATAATCCCCAACACCAAGAAATTGTAGAAAGACCTCA